>JAOPHQ010001011.1:5000-41535 GCA_030340625.1 Merluccius polli
TTTATTTGTGTCAAATTATTGATTTCTTTAGTCGTGTAATAAAACCCTGACAGGTTGATGCAGGAGTAACCGTAATATAATACGGTTACTACTTCTGTAGGTTTATTAGCTTGTGCTGTAGAAGGTGCTGGACAAGTTTAACACCTCAGCATGGAGGAGTCAGGGAAACTCCCATCCCTCAACAGTCAACACCAGCAGCTAGAGGTGTGAGGGGCAGTGAGACGCAGAGCAGAGGTCACCATGTATGACCCCTGAGCTCTTCATCTCTCATTATCTTGTGATGTAATATCATATATTACCTGTTATAATACCTGTTTGTGAATTCATGGAGTCAAGTGGGCTTGTGTTGGGTGTGTGGGTTCTGGCAGTGCGCAGTGACCATGTCATACGAAATATCTCTGGGCTGAATAAATGGGCAAGTACATCATCTGTCCCTGTGCCCCATCTAGTGGCTTGATGTATGTATGAACTGCAGCAGCTCATCCAAAATAAGTCCAAATTGTTTGTTTCTTTGCTTTCTTTTCTTTTTTGCTTGTTTGTTTCTTTATTTACTTCTTAATAAAATAAATATAATCTAATGTTGCAGGTTAGATATCTCTGAAGTGTTAGTGATCACTGCTAAAGTAGTATAGTATAGCATAGTATAGTATACTATAGTAGTATAGTATAGTGTAGTATAGTAAAGTAGCCTATAGTATAGTATAGTATAATATAGCATAGTATAGCATAGTATAGCATAGTATAGTATAGTATAGTATAGTATAGTATAGTATAGTATAGTATTGTATTGTATTGTATTGCATTGCATTGTAGTCCATTGCTCTGTATTGTAGTCCATTGCATTCTATAGTATTTCCTATTGTGCTACTTGGAGCATGTTTGCATCCATTGGCCATGGGCCCCAGCAGTGTGACAGCGGCCCTTCACCTGCAGGGTGTTGTGTATATGGGGCCTCTCAGTGTGAGCCACATAATGCCACAGTGTTCCCGTGGCGTGTGGACCTTGGCCCTTGTGTCCGGCCAGCTATGTGGCTGGATTATATGGTAATCTCATAATGCTGCTGGTGCCATGCAGGCTCTGATTGGACGGATTAGGGAACATGGCTTTCTCCTCGTATGCCCTGATGAATGAGAGACAATGCACAGTAACACACAGACACACTGGGGCCCAGCAGCGCGTCCCCAGTCTATGTCTGTGGCACTGGAGTGTGTCCTCCCACCCAAGAGGAGCAGAGCGCATCACTCAGATACCGCCCCCCCGGCACCATGGTACGTATGGAGCTGTTGGATTTGACTGTTTTTATAAATCACAAGTGTAACAACATTTATAATTTGAGCTGCTCTATGTGTGTCTTTGTGTGCACTCATGTGCATGTGCCAGAGTTTGTTTTTGAGGACACTACTGTGTGTTTAATGAAATATTTCTTGAATAAGAGAAACCTAACAGCTGGAGTGGTCAGTTAACTTGGTGAAGGCAGGTGTTTTTCAAAATAAAATTCTATTACAATGATAGCTCTGACAAGAATTCTCTAATACTAAAGATTGGATTCTTGCACACTATGGCATATTAAGATTTAAAAATAAATGTATAGACAATAAATTATAATATCCAGCACATGTATGAAACACAGGGACATGATATGCTTGCACACAATGGTGAATGAAGTGGGGATAAAGATGTACAAAGAAAAATGCTAAGTAGAATTTTTAAAAAGATAAGTATTCCAACTAAAATGTAGTTGCGTAATAACTACCATTGTTATTGTTACTATTATTGTGTGGACTAGATAAAGAGCAAGCAAACAATAAAATTAAACATCCCTTTGCACCGTTTTTCAGCTGAAAAACAAATGCAATAATCCCTTTTTCACCAGAGAGGGTACTGTTGCTCCAATTTGATTTTAGTACATACTGTTACTCTTTAAAAGTTGTCATCTGAATATGCATTAACACCTCACTAAATAACGTCTTTGTATTCACTGCACATGTCATGTAGGATGAAAGCATCTGAGTGGCTGAATAGTAATTGTGTGTCATAATAACTCTTCTAGATCCTCTAGCGATGTGACCGGCAGTAGCATCGCATCGCAGACACTTCCTCCTGCTGATTGGTGTTCTTCAGCGCAGAGTGAGGACAGACCGGCAGAGTGAGGACAGACCAGCAGAGTGAGGACTGACCAGCAGAGTGAGGACAGACCGGCAGAGTGAGGACAGAGCGATAGAGTGAGGACAGACCAGCAGAGTGAGGACAGACCAGCAGAGTGAGGACAGACCGGCAGAGCGAGGACAGAGCGATAGAGTGAGGACAGACCAGCAGAGCGAGGACAGAGCGATAGAGTGAGGACAGACCAGCAGTGCGAGTACAGACCAGCAGAGTGAGGACAGACCAGCAGAGTGAGGACAGACCAGCAGAGTGAGGACAGACCGGCAGAGCGAGGACAGAGCGATAGAGTGAGGACAGACCAGCAGAGCGAGGACAGAGCGATAGAGTGAGGACAGACCAGCAGTGCGAGTACAGACCAGCAGAGTGAGGACAGACCAGCAGAGTGAGGACAGACCAGCAGAGTGAGGACAGACCGGCAGAGCGAGGACAGAGCGATAGAGTGAGGACAGACCAGCAGTGCGAGTACAGACCAGCAGAGTGAGGACAGACCAGCAGAGCTAGGACAGAGCAGTAGTGTGAGGACAGACCGGCAGAGTGAGGACTGACCAGCAGAGTGAGGACAGAGCAGTAGAGTGAGGACAGAGTGGTGAATGGTTAACAGGGGGGGGGGGGGGGGCAGTGTGACCTCAGTGGCCCTGTATCAGTACTCAGTGTGTCACCGTGCATGTACTCTACAGCAGGTGAAGGTGGATGAGAGAGAGAGACAGACAGAGAGACAGAGAGAGAGAGAGAGAGAGAGAGAGAGAGAGAGAGAACATCTAAGGCAGGTCAGTTAGGGCAGGCAAAGAACAACCAGGAGGGAACGATCGTGAAATCGGGCACACAGACAGAACGAGGACAATAGGAGAATTTGGACGAAAATCTCAAATGTTATTATACAGCGTAAGGTAAGAGTGTTGGAGGACAAGCTGGTCGAGATTGCGGGAGGAACCGATAGGAAGAAAGTCTGTAGGCCTTTCAACAGAAGCCAGAGATCATGAAGTGACAATAAAAAGCATCTTCTGGTGAGCAGAAGGAGTGAGAGACAGAAAAAAAGGCTACAGAGGTAGTCTGTGTGTATGCTTGGAAATACACTTAGTAGGTAAAAAGGAAGAAAGATATAGCACTGCAAGCGGGACAAATCGATAGTGAGAGAGAGAGAGAGAGAGAGAGAGAGAGAGAGAGAGAGAGCAGGAGATAGATTGAAAGGACATGATTTTTGTTTCTATGAAGGAATCTAATTGTATTAAGGGTAATGTAGGACTAGTATCACTATGACAGTGATCTGGTAGGTAGGGGAATCAAACTCCTGGTCTGCAATTACATTCTAACTGAACGAATCTGAGCAAAAAGGTCTACTGGACATCAGGAGGAGGAACAACATCCATCGTCATATAACTGCAGGTATCTATCTATCTATCTATCTATCTATCTATCTATCTATCTATCTATCTATCTATCTATCTATCTATCTATCTATCTATCTATCTATCTATCTATCCATCCATCCATCTATCTATCTATCAATTTGTTGGTCCGTCCATACATCAGTCCGCCTATATCTATCTTACCCAAGCTGCCTTGTTACAGTAACCTGTTTCCAGCCCCTATCCCGTAACCATGGCGTCTGCGGCCCTGGAGCTGACAGGCTTCTTTCTGGGCCTGCTGGGCATGCTGGGCACCCTGGTCGCCACGGTGCTGCCGTACTGGCGCACGTCGGCCCACGTGGGCTCCAACATCGTGACGGCGGTGGCCAGCATGCGGGGCCTGTGGATGGAGTGCGTGTACCAGAGCACCGGCGTTTTCCAGTGCGAGACCTACAACTCCATGCTGGCGCTGCAGTCCGACCTGCAGGCCTCGCGCGCCCTCATGGTCATCTCCCTGGTGCTGTCCGTGCTGGCCATCGCCGTGGCGACGCCGGGCATGCAATGCACCGTGTGCCTGGAGGGCGCCGCCTCGGCCAAGGCCCGGGTGGCGGGCGTGGGTGGGACGCTGTTTCTGGCGGCGGGCCTCCTGGCGCTGATCCCCGTGTCGTGGACCACGCACGAGGTGGTGCAGAACTTCTACCGGCCCAGCGTGCCCAGCAGCATGAAGTTCGAGCTGGGGGGAGAGTCTGTACCTGGGCCTGGCGTCCGCGCTGCTCTCTCTCCTGGGGGGCGCGCTGCTGTGCACCTCCTTCTGCCAGGAGGGCGACGCGGCCCACGGGCACGGCGCAGGGTACCCCTACCCCGGGGTGGCGGGGGGGGGCAGCGGGGTGCGGACCTCCTCCCAGACCTACCGCAACCCGGCCCTCCAGGTGGGCGGGGCTAACACCGGAAGCCGAGGCCTGAGCCGCGACACCGGCGGCTCCCACTACGGCGCCCACGCAACCCGGGGCTCCAAGAAAGCACCGGGGTATGACGTCACGGGGTATGTCTGAGGTGTGCCCCCCCCCCCCCCCCACTGACTCGCACGCACACACACACACACACACACACACACACACACACACACACTGGATTTATATCAAAGGAGGACATTTGTGAAAAAATAAAAGGATAGCTACCATAATTGATAATTGTCCTTAGTGTGTCTATTTGGACTTTACTGTCACAGGACATTTGATGAAATGATTGTATCTAGGTATATATTTAATCTCAGTAGATACACAATACATACAAGATACAATACATATTGTTATACTTGGCATATGATTGCATTCTTTTTTGTTGTTGTTGTTCATGCATTGCTAACCCCTTGTCCCATGGGTGCTTTAGTACACACTCACGTTGGTCACTTCATGAGCAGATGGGATCCTTACATTTTCCAGTTAAATGTGCAATTAATTATGAAGCACAGGGGTTTTGGGGGATTTTCTTTTCAGATGGGACACACTTGATGACCTCACTTCCTTGCAGTAATCAGTCGCCGCTGACCTTCTCAACAAGGTGGCTCCTGGCAGGTCATGCACACTGAAGTCAGGGTGAGGTCAGGGTGAGGTCAGGGTGAAGTGTACCTCATGCGCATCATGCTTTGGCTTGTGAGAATGAAATGGGATACATTCACGGTGAATGCTTAAAGGGCACATGTCCAAGTATAGATCAAGTGTGGATAGTGGCAAATTATCTTTTGTTCAGAGGCTGAAGATATTTTGTTCACAAAAAAATCCAACTGAAATGTTCTCTATGAATGTGATGGGTGATAATGAAATAACCAGTGACAGTGGTTATTAGATCCACCATCACTATGGTTTACAGTATTATAGAATGTGTTCATTCATCTTTTTAATGAAAGTGTTTGGGTTAGGCTTGCTTTAAAGAAAACATGTTGTTTGTATTTTGGAAATAAATGCATTTATTTCAACCCAGATAATGCTTATTTGAAAAAGATGTAATTTTTTCTTATCAGTTGCCGTAAAATCCTTGGACCAACCACAGCTGCTTTTAAGGTTTTTGTAATTCTGTAATTTCTGTAATTATGCTAGCCGTCTGCTAGCATAATTACATTTCTTTCCCTTTGTATTATATTTATATTCCATTATTGTGCTATATCAATGGGATTGACTATTACCCCCTTGACTCCAATATGATGATGATGATGATGATGATGATGATGATGATGATGATGATGATGATGATGATGATGATGATGATGATGATTTGCATTCATATGGCTCTGTTTTGCAAGGCAGTTAAAGCGCTTTACATAGTGAGTGTGTGAGTGTGTGTGTGGGTGTGAGTGTGTGTGTGTGTGTGGGGGGGTATGACACCTCATCCACTACCAGTGTGCAGCACCAACCTGGGTGATGCACGGCAGCTCACTACACGCTCACCACACACTGGCTGTCACAGTGGAGAGGTGAGGAATGATGCAATCCATGAGAGACCAGGGGATGATTAGGTGGCCAGGTTGGGAACTTGGGAATATTCATCCAATCCTGTTACTTCCTGAGCTGCTGCCACCTCACACATGTTGTCTTAGAGCTATTCACTCTTCCACTTTCTAACATGTAATTGTGGATGTTTGTGCTTCTGTGGGATAAAGCCCTGTCCTGTCAACTGTCAACAAACAAATGGACATGATGGGGCCTGACAAAGCACACACTGAGCAAACTCCTGGTCTGATCGATCAGTAGTTTCTGCAATATTGATCTTGGCAGGGTTCATGGCTACTGTGTGGATGTGGAGGTTGTGGTGGGCAGCGCCGTGTGGAGATAAAAGTCCACTCAGCAGAGGAGAGGTTTTAAGGTTAGGGAACCTTTGGCTAACAGTAAATACATATGTGGGAGATTATTTTTTAGGACGATACCAATCTGGGTGAGCAAACCTTTGTAACCGTCTCTCCTAGCTTCACTAAAACATGTTGCCAATATAATTTCTCAAAATCACTTTGTTTTGCCGATTCTAAGAGCATTTAATGTGAACGCGCACAAATGTAAACAATAGCAATATAGCACTTTT
This sequence comes from Merluccius polli, assembly GCA_030340625.1. Lineage (NCBI taxonomy): Eukaryota > Metazoa > Chordata > Actinopteri > Gadiformes > Merlucciidae > Merluccius > Merluccius polli. The sequence goes on from JAOPHQ010001011.1 coordinate 11,582, forward strand.
ATCTTTGTAATAATAAGTATTTGTATCACGATTCACTTTTTTGTCCACAAAATCAACAGGAAAGTATATTGCCATTGTTTACATTCATGGCAGGCGCTCTGCTCACGGTAAAGGCCCTTCAGGAGAATCGGTAGGCCTATAAGGAAGTCATTTTGACACTACATTTTAGTGAAGTGAGGAGAGACCCTTGGTTTGATGGTTTGATCATCCAGACCAGTATTGTCCTTTAAGATTGTCATAATCTTGAACAAAAAAACAAAGCAAACAGTAGAAAAGGAAATACGGCTGTTGGTCGAAGACCAAAGTACTTAGCATGGCTGTGTGTGTGAGTGTGTGTTTTGGAGCAATTTATTATTCAGGAGAGAAAGAAGGTCAACAAGGTCAGACTAACTCAACAGTCTCTCTCACACACACACACACACACACACACACACACACACACACACACACACACACACACACACACACACACACACACACACACACACACACACACACACACACACACACACACACACACACGCGACTTCCTCTCTCCTGTTTGCTCGTTTAATAAATTCAAATTGATTATCAAAACAAACATTCATAGAATGATTATTATTCAAGACTATTCATGAAGCTAAAACTTAACTAGATCGTGCCAATTCTAGCTTTCTGTGTGTTTAGCTTTGCCTTCAATATTGCGCATGTTGTTTGTTATTAAATTGTCCTGGAAATGTAGGCCACAATGAATGTGAATGAAAAGCTACCTCCTTTATTTTCTTCTACAGATCAACCAACAGTCAAGTCAACAGCCTGGAACTTCATGACTTCATATTATTGTTTAATAACTGCAGAGTTTATACAACGTAACAGAATGAGGTGACGTCTGTTTATGGTACAAATCAACACAGTTCAACCAGCTGGGTTTCTCAGTTCAACCAACACAACATGTCGTATGTCTTGAATTTCAGTGGTGGTTTCTGTTAATCAGGAAGTCATGTTGTACTTCCTTTCCGTGGCTCCTCCTCCTCGCGCCGCTCACGCCCAAACTCAATCACCAGCGGCTTCCCGAGTAACCGGTAACCATGGATCACCTCCAAAGCTTTCTGGGATGTTTCGGTGTCTGCCACGAGAAAACACAAATGTTGTATTCATGTGTAAATGTGTTCAGGTATAAACACATATGAAAGAGGCTGAATTTAAAGATATTTTGTGAGAAATTGTGAGAACTTTTCTCACAAAGTAGAAAAAATTCCAAAGTGTGTTGGTGGAGTCAATTCAGTTAATTCATAATTAGATTATAATTATGAAAAAGTATTGCGAGAGTGACAAACTTGTGTCGTTCAAGTTTTGAAGTCGGTATTCAAGACGATTCAATACTGCTGTAATGGAGTTTGAATCATTGAAAATAGTTCATCCCAACAAGGCTTTGAACAGTAAGCTAAGTTAAAACTAAAAATCAAACCAAGTAGAGAGCAACAAACAGAACCAATCAGAAATAGGGGCCAGGTGACATCACATGCCAGTTGGTCATTCGTATTGAAAGTGACAGTTTCTAGTGATCACCTTGCTTGCACAATGTCATCCAGTCAGGAAAGCACATATTTACCAGAAATGGCGCTGTGTTATTGTGGATTTGATTTCAATGTTTGTGTAGCTATTTAACCTTCTGCCATCTATCTGCTGGCAGCTGGATGCTCTGTTGGTTACCTGGCAGGGTGATGAAGGCCTGTCCCTTCATCCGACCCGTCAGCAGGCGGTACCGCACTGTTGGCCCGCCATCTGCCTCAAACCTGGAGAACAGCGCCACCAGCTGGGCCACCGACGCTTGCGCACTGAGATTCTTTACACACAACACCTAGAGAGAGCAGTGCACAACAGACCACAGCATGAGATAACCCATCCAGCCAACTGGGGTGCATAACCAACATCCCAGCACAGCGGCACACATTTTAAATGTTAATTAAATGGCTGTCATATTAACAAACTAATACAGTATGATGAAACACAAATTTCACACCCAATCGTACCATCACAGGCTAAAGTATTGTAATTCGCCAGTGTAATGACAATTATATATATATATGTTATGTCCTCATATTTATTATGACATGTTTATTACATTAGTATGTCTATACAAAAACATAAACAGACAAGAAACTGAAAAAGGAAAAGGTCCATTAAACTAAATATTTAGCGTTCTATTTTTTTTGCTGGTCGTAAACATTCCTTGTTGACAGCAGAGGGAAACGTAATGATGTAACATGCTCATGGAAACAGTGATATGCCGAAAACACACTCCTATGGCTAAATTCGAGATCAGACTTTTATGTTGTTTTATGGCTATGCTATGACTTCCCTCACAGAACCTAATGCCATCCAAGACGTAGAAGCGGGAGTCCATCCTGTGTGACCCTTCTCAAGTTTACATTGTTTTCCCACTGGAACTGATGTGGGAGTGAAGGCATGCAATGTTGATCTTGAATCTATGCATACCAAATCCCTTTGGGGCTGTAAATGTGAGGAGGCTCAATAAAAAAGACAATAAATTAGGACTTAGCTTTGACACAACACCTTAGCAAATATACTTTTGCCGTCTGGTAATTTAATGCTTTTCATGGCGAGCTTATTTCCCATGAATTGTATGTGTAACTTGTGTATTGTGTATGTATAACATTCCAGCATGAAACTAGGTCAAGGTTACTTTGGATAGTTCATCAGGATGTTAATAGCTTTATTCTTGGCTAGAGTTTCAGTGTATGTGTTGTCGACACAATAGGAAACGCAATATACACATGTGTACCGGTATATTGTATATGTATGTGTAACTTCTCGTGTGTATTGTGTGTGTATAACGGAGGTCACCTTGGAGGGTTTACCAGGCTGGTAGTTGAGGAACCTTGGGATAGAGCGTATTCCCTCCTCGGCTTCACGGTTCTCCAGTATGGCCTCATCTGACACATTCTCTATGTCCCCTCTGGCCGTCAGCACACCGCCTGTCCCGGTGACGCACAGGCTGCCGATTGGCTGACTGATATCGAGCTTTGTTGGTGAAACTAATCGCGGTTTGTGCAGCTGCTGTTGTGTTGGACCACGACTCACAGTGTTTTGACTGGGCCGGTGGCCCTTTTTTGACTGTAACAGTTCTGAGCTCTGCGATGGGTCAGTCTTTTTCAGGGTACACTGTGATTGGTCACCCGCGGTTAGATAGGTAGAGTTCCCCTGCTGTTGCTGAGGTAAGACGGGTCGTCCCTCCTTAGTGAAAACATCTCTATAGACAGAGTCCATGGGATCTGAAGTGGACAACGCCCCCTGCTGGCTCTCCTGACTCTCCTGATCTGCAAGTTAGAAACACACCCATCAGTGAAAAGGTTTCCTTGTATGAACTTAAAGTGAATAGTCTCTGTAATATATCCTGCATGATTTGACTTATAGTTTGGTGTGATTAGTGAAACTTGCGAGAAGAGCTGGCAGTGACGTTTCATTGAATGGGTTTATTTGTTTATACACACACACACACACACACACACCACTTACTGCGGTGGTAGAGCGCAGAGAGGAAGCCCAGCCGGTCGTTGCCATGGAAGAGAGCCTGTTCTATCTCCATCTCCCTGCGGGACAGCGCTCTGCTGGCGGTGAAGCGCTGCGGACGGGACAGCAGCTCCGACCTGGCCGCCATCTTGTCTCGGATCACCTGCAGACGCTGCTGCCTGGCACTAGGAGCAGCGCACACGCCATGGCTCTGAGGGCCACACAAAATGACAATGACAAAATGTAGACAAACTAGAAGTCTACCTGTAATGTAGCCTTCTCCTTAATAACTTAAAATGGCACCTGGCTAGAGCCGTGGTTCTCAAACTATGAACTACGAATGTACCCCCTTCTAAGATGTTCTTTCTGCCAAGTACCCTTTTCACAGCACATTTTCACAACATTTTGGGATGGAAAAAAATGAAAATAAATCTAAATGTACAGTATGTGCATGTAATTTGGTGTAAACATGAACATTAAATGAGTGGTGCAAAAACTGCACATATGTAGAAAAATTTTACCAGTATTCAGATTTTTTCATTTTATTAAAGTGGTATTAAGGTGGACACTTGTACATAACTAATATTAGAACAACGAAATGTTCCAAGTAACCCCTGAAATCCTTTAAAGTACCCCTACGGGTAATGTACCCCCATTTGAGAAACACTGGGCTAGAAGCAGGGGTCCAAACTGGTGAGGACCCAAAAAGGTGAAATAGTTTTACCTGAAATCCATCAGGTTATACACTCACCGGCCACTTTATTAGGTACACCTTGCTAGTACCGGGTTGGACCCCCTTTTGCCTTCAGAACTGCCTTAATCCTTCGTGGCACAGATTCAACAAGGTACTGGAAACATTCCTCAGAGAGTTTGGTCCATATTGACATGATAGCATCACGCAGTTGCTGCAGATTTGTCGGCTGCACATCCATGATGCCAATCTCCCGTTCCACCACATCCCAAAGGTGCTCTATTGGATTGAGATCTGGTGACTGTGGAGGCCATTTGAGTACAGTGAACTCATTGTCATGTTCAAGAAACCAGTCTGAGATGATTCGCGCTTTATGACATGGCGCGTTATCCTGCTGAAAGTAGCCATCAGAAGATGGGTACACTGTGGTCATAAAGGGATGGACATGGTCAGCAACAATACTCAGGTAGTCTGTGGCTTTGACACGATGCTCAATTGGTACTAATAAGCCCAAAGTGTGCCAGGAAAATATCCCCCACACCATTACACCACCACCACCAGCCTGAACCGTTGATACAAGGCAGGATGGATCCATGCTTTCATGTTGTTGACGCCAAATTCTGACCCTACCATCCGAATGTCGCAGCAGAAATCGAGACTCATCAGACCAGGCAACGTTTTTCCAATCTTCGATTGTCCAATTTTGGTGAGCCTGTGCGAATTGTAGCCTCAGTTTCCTGTTCTTAGCTGACAGGAGTGGCACCCGGTGTGGTCTTCTGCTGCTGTAGCCCATCCGCCTCAAGGTTCGACGTGTTGTGCGTTCAGAGATGCTCTTCTGCATACCTCTGTTGTAACGAGTGGTTATTTGAGTTACAGTTGCCTTTCTATCAGCTCGAACCAGTCTGGCCATTCTCCTCTGACCTCTAGCATCAACAAGGCATTTGCGCCCACAGAACTGCCGCTCACTGGATATTTTCTCTTTTTCGGACCATTCTCTGTAAACCCTAGAGATGGTTGTGCGTGAAAATCCCAGTAGATCAGCAGTCTCTGAAATACTCAGACCAGCCCGTCTGGCACCAACAACCATGCCACGTTCAAAGTCACTTAAATCACCTTTCTTCCCCATTCTGATGCTCGGTTTGAACTGCAGCAGATCGTCCTGACCATGTCTACATGCCTAAATGCATTGAGTTGCTGCCATGTGATTGGCTGATTAGAAATTTGCGTTAATGAGCAGTTGGACAGGTGTACCTAATAAAGCGGCCGGTGAGTGTATTTTGCAATAGATGCTCTACCCAAGTGGCACACAAAAAGCCTGTTGGTGATATTTAGACCCATTTATATGAAGCAGTTACTATAAGGATCCTAAAAGTCTTTTTTGTGTTAGCAATGTTTTTTTTTCATATTTGCTTCACTGACTCCTGCCTCTAATTAGAGCAGCATTGAGCCTCACCAAAACCCCTCATTTTGAGGGGGAAATAAACAAAGTAACTTAATTGTCTGTCAAGTCAAAGGTTACATGTATTTAAAGGTCCATATATAAATATGTTATCCACTATTATTATTATTATTTCTGAAGGAGTCATTTACAGTCTTGTACAGGCTATTTCAACCCTGGTAAATGTAGTAGGCCTACTGTAGTGCATGATGGTGCCAGTACATTGGTATACCATAACATTGGTTGGGAGTGGGATCCTCCATCGTTATCACTAAATGTAGTATTCATTTTAGTATATATTTGTATGTTGACCTAATATTTAATCCTCCTAAAATAGTCATCTTTCATTTAAAATTATTTTGAGTATTTTAAGAAATTTGAGTAACTCTAATCATATTGGGAGGAATATTATTATTATGGCATCCAATCCAAAGCTATATGAGGTTACATAATGTGCCTGTTAATGTAGGAACAACCTGTAATTTGCAGTACAAGCAGGATGCCAACTAGCTGCCCTTGATAAGATATGAGCTCCCCTGAAAACATGATTTGTGAAATTTTTATTTTTATTTTTCTGTATCTTCATCATCAAGGATCATGCATAAAAATAGGCTCTTATCATTTTATGATTCATGCATGAGGTTGATTCACTGTAATAAAGATACCAGCGTGCATGCTATTCTTGCAATCACCATCAAAGTGTGGCGGCGCAATATCAAATAAAAGCGGTGAATTTTGCCGAAAGGTGACAAGTTTGCACCCCTGTAGAAGACTAGACTCTACTGTCAAGACGGGGTGTGTGTGTGGGGGGGGGGGGGGGGGGGGAGGGGCTACCTTCTCTGTGGACTCAGGAGCGTCTCTGCTCAGCCAGAGATGGATCTCTGCGTCGGTGAGGCCCAGCTCGCGCAGGCTGGCCAACTCCTGGTCCCCATGCTGCAGGGCCTGAAACTGGGACAGGCTCCTCACTCCGCTGGCCTGCTCCCCAAAGGGCCTATACAGGGCAGCCGGAGCAAAGCAGCGACGCTTGGCCACCAGGCTGAGAGATCAGAATCACACATCAGAATTGACTTTATTGGAATTTACAGGAATTTATCTTGGTGTTTGGTGCATAACCAGAACAATAAACATAGTAAAGAAACATGAAGAAAGAAAAGTAAGAAAGTAAACCGCAGAGAGAGAGAGAGAGAGAGAGAGAGAGAGAGAGAGAGAGAGAGAGAGAGAGAGAGAGACCAGTGGGGTTATGATGACAGTGTTCAGTATTACAGTCGGCACAGCCAGATGCATAGTTGTGCAAGCAGAGCCTGCACTGATGACAGGGCTCCATGATAGATTAGAATGCCATGCTATTTTATGTTTTACATTTTAGTCATTTAGCCCTTTTATCAAAAGTGACTTACAATTGAGGCTGAGAACAATCAAAATATACAATAGAAATTGGAGTAACTACAAAAAACGGATGCACAACCACATTTGTAAAAATCAACTGGACAGTGGAGTGTAGAGCAGCTACAGGAATCAGATCACTAGGTTCATTTGACTTACACTGGCAGACATGTCAATATCTATCATTTGACCATGTTTGGTTTTTCACCTTAACATTATTATCAAGACATTTAATATTACTCATGTGGATTGTATGATCAAATGGGTAGAGCTATGCATTCTTACTACAATGGTTATCTTTTCCTTGGAATGCTTTGATGTGTTGTGACTGATGTAAAATGACCATGTGATGTAAAATGACCATGTATCCATTGTGGGCACAGGTTATGAAGGTTATTATGTTGATCTACCCACCGGTCGATGTCCACGTCGGTGTGGAGCTGCTGCACCAGCAGGCTGTGGAGCTGCCGCTGGCCCTCCGTCTCCTGGGAGTCCAGGAGGGGACCGTCCTCACAGGCCTGGCGGCTCACCCTGCACACACACACACACACACACACACACACACACACACACACACACACACACACACACACACACACACACACACACACACACACACACACATTTAAATGCTTTTATTTGGATCCAAACTTACAAGGAAGGGAAACAAGATCCAAACAATTTTGGGAAGAGAGATTGACAATGACAGGTTAATCAGCAACATGCATTTACAAGACCTACATGATAAGTTTATGTATTACACCAAACACTTATGGGTAAACAAAACATCTTTGTCTCCAGATTCGCATACTACCTATGGTGGCTGACACAGAGCAACATTTTGCCAATCTTTTGGCTTCTTTCTTATGTAGCCCACCCAACATCAGTCCTCTAACCAGATATGACCTAAGCTTCCAAATATTAGCGATATAAGTTTGCACTGGTAACCAAGTTGTCATATACGGCTCACCAGTGACTGGTATTTCAGTAACTTAGAGTAGCAGGTGTCCATATACAAATCAAAGCAACAGCCCACCTCAATAATGAGGACATATTTTAGAGTGTCATTTACAATTACAATGTCAGGAGTGTTTGCTATATTTTTAAAATGGTCATTGTCATGTACATTGTGCTGGAACCAATTCATTTTAACAGCAGTGTGCTTAAAGGTCTTACAGTCATGTTCTTGATTTATTTTTCCTAGATCTTTTGCAACCAGGTCAACCAAACGGTCATGCCTGGCCACATACAGTCCTTTGTAGTGATTACATCCATTCAGAATGTGCGCAACTGTTTCATTCTCCTGTTGATTTTGATGGAATATGCAGTATGGGTTGGGTTACACACACACACACACACACACACACACACACACACACACACACATACACACACAGTCATCCATGTACTTGTAAATGGAGACAGATAGATAGATAGATAGATAGATAGATAGATAGATAGATAGATAGATAGATAGATAGAGTACACGTTTAGAATAGGTGTTTGCAGTTGCTTAACGTGGTATCTTTTGGTATGTCGTTATTTTCTGTAACTATTTATATTAGCCTGTTAATCCTAGTCTATTGGAAACTGGCGAGTTAATCATTTGATGATCCAATTAGATTTTGTTGTTAACTTAGTAACTCTCATATGAGCTAACACCATGGCTAACGCTGTGCCCAACGTGCTTACGTTACAAGTAGTTAAGTAAAATGGTACGTTATGATATTCAATAATTGCACTTGATGTGTAACAAAAACGTTATCTGAGAGCAAATGATCATTTAGAGTGGGTGAAATAAAGGGTGCTGTTTACCGTCGCATTCTTCCGTGTTGTTGTTCCGGTTACGGAGTATAGCATCATGGGAAATGTAGTCATCTGAACAAACAGACGAGACCTGGCGGTCGGATAAAGTGTTATTCTCCAGACCAAGTACAGCATCTCGTATTACTGTTTGTGGTTATACTATGGAAAGCCGTTTTAACATTTAATCTGACGTGTTATTTCTCAGCTCGTCGTTGTAGTGGAGGTGTTATGATGTTGATGAAGGTAGGACTCGGAGAATTAATAAAGTATAATAGTATAATTATTTATGACAGAGAGCGATCGTACATGCAATCCGCATGTACGAATAGATAATATCATAAAATATATTCGCACAGCGAATATATTGATGGGTTTTCCGTTTACAAACATGGTTGCATGCGCGCGCAGCCAGAGGGCAATAAACCGTTTTGTTCCCATCAGCTACTGTGGTCACATTAGCGACACCATCATCGTAATCAACGTATAAACGGCATTGTATTGCATTTGTCCTTGTAAAGCCTGATAATGGAATGATAAAACACTATTTCCACAGGTGATGTGTTGGTTTGTCTTTGTTTGTAGTGTCATCCTAATATCACTGACGCTGATTATAATTTGACTGCATCAATAAATGACAGAATTCGCCCTCTTGTAAATCGTTAGCAGGCTAGCTTTAGTTAACTAAGTCATGAAAAACAATATACAATTTATGAACGTGGCTTTCGTGGTTTAGTTGTTCATTGTTGAACCTGTCCATGTCAAGTTTTGACAATATCAACAATGATCATTTTAAACAGTCAATGACATGATTGGCTAGCCTAGAAATCTAGACACCCCCTAGCGGCAGCAAATTTATTTGGCTGCTAGGTAGGTCTAGCACAAGCCTAGTCCTAACTAGACCTTGGTACTCATTTCATTCATACTAAAGGTAGCAGTGCTGTAGAGACAAACGATGTCTCACTTGAAGGCGGGTGCTGTTGAAGTTTAAAACCTATTGGCTCTGCCCAGTGCCACTCTGGATCTGCCTTAACCAATCGCTAACGTTTGGTCGTGACGTATTTCATGCGCCAGAAACCACGTTGCGCGCAGCATAGAGCGCAGTATACAAACGGAAGATGCAGTGAGCATTAGCATTAGCCTGGTTCCGCCCGCCTCCGTACTTTCCGCTCAATAACTGAAATTCGCGCACGACCTATACGTCACTGTTCTCAGGCCGCGCCTCCTGTTCGCTGATTGGAAGGCACATTTGAGGGAAAAGAAATCGTTCTAACATACAGCACCGCCAGACCTTAGTACTGAAGTGAAATGAAAATTGAGCGGAAGTACGGAGGCAGGCGGAGCCAGGCTAGTCTAGCACGGCTCCGTCGGCTTTTTGGTGCTGGAAACACAAAGTATGTCAGACCAATCACAGCGTGAGGGGCGGAGTCGAAAGCCGGGCTACCATGACGACAGAGTTGCGAAGGTTCCATATTAGAGGTAAACAATGGCTGCTGCTGCTGGCGAACGGCTGTCTTTCCACTCGGCTTTGGCCGCGACTCTTCAAGACTTGAAGTTAACATTTTATTTGAGAAAAGAGCAAAGAACGGCACTGAAGTCTTTCCTCGGAAATAAATATGTATTCGGAGTTTTGATTAATTACGTAGTCAGAGCCGTCGCTCTGACTACGTCACCTTCTTCGTTGCTCTGATTGGTTGTAGCGCTATCCTATTGCGTGCAGAGGGAACTTGAAAGACAACCGTTTATCCCCCCCGCACTGCCAATTAGAGGTGCGCGGATGGGCTATTATTGTATCCGCAACCGCATCACAAAACTCATCATCCGTCCGCCATCCATCCGCACCAACGTTTTTTGACCAATTTCAAAACCGCACCCGCCCGCCATCCGCGGGCGCTGCTGACGCGAGAAAAAAAAGTGTGCTCGTTTTTATCGGATGCAAGTAACAATATTTAACAATATAACTTATATATATCTTTTCATTTGATTGGTTCAACCGCCACCCGCCCGAATTTAATTAAAATATTATTTTTCGTAAGGTCATCCGCCCGATCCGCGGTTTAACCGCGGAGTCCGCGGCTGTAACCGCCATCCGCGCACCTCTACTGCCAATGGAGCTGAGCCAGACCTTACATCTTTCTGATGTGGGTCTGGCTTGCCAGGCTAATGATTGGCCGTTTGACAGGTATCATTTTGTCTTGATGCGGCTTATGCTATCTCGATTAGTAAGCTACGTCTTATGTCGAGACATTCAAAAAGTCATTTCTAACTTAAAAAAAAACAAGTCTCACATAAAACCTCATCCTATTTGTTTCTACCACAGACACATGTCACAGTTAATGTTTTGTGCATTCCCCCTATTTTGGTCATATCCATCCCCTCCATATTAGGCTTATAGTGCATTTATAGATTTTCCAATTTTTTTTTTGAAAAATAAGATATGGACAAAGATAATAAGATATGGACATCAAACCTCTATTCATAGATTGGAAAATCTATAAATGCACTAAAATAACCCTAATGGGAGGGGGTGGGTAGCTGTGGCAACATCTGGCAGACTGACATCTCTTACATCGGACGCCTCCTACACCAATTACAGAAACCAAATAGTTCTCACTAATGGGGAATGGGAAGGGGAAATATTATTCCTGAAAATGAATAGATATTGGCTGGCCTATGTTCAAATGGCCAACTATTGTATGGCCCGATATAGGATATTATAGCATACACATATCTGATAGAAAAGCCTAGTGTATCTACTAAAGAAAATCTACATGCATTCAAATCATCCTTTCTGTTTTTAAGGGAGTGAAACCCACAGTATGTTAAACATATCTTATCTCTGTCTTTTGTAATTAGAGCAGTTAACGGCACAACAAATCCTTGCCATCTTGACGGTTGTCTATATGTATTCCACGCTTTCTGTCCCCTGGTTGTGCACTATACTTTCTAAAACATGTGAGCCACACCTCCTCTTCCGGTCTCAGCAGACAGACCCTTCTAGGATTATCTACATGTCGATACCTCCTTGTGTACAGGCCGTAGGGCCAGACTAGCAGAACACAGTACCCATTGTCTCTGGATTCAATCACAGTCTCTGGATTCAATCACAGTTGAGAGGGGCTTTCTCATGACCCTCTAAATTAGCACAAGTAATGAGTAGGTTCAATCATGGTGTCTGTATAGGTTGATGGTTATTATTATTATTATTATTATTATTATTATCATTATTATTATTATTATCATTATTATTATCATTATTATTATTATTATTATTATTATTATATCATTCCCCCCTTTGTGACTGAAAGTCACACAACTGAGGGCGAGCAAATGACAACATGGAAAAAGTAGGCAAAAACAGCCAAAGAAAAACAACAAATTGTGAGAGAAATCAATACATCAATAAAAAACAACCAAAGAAAAACCTCATACATGTGTGTCCATCCTGTAACCCCACCAAGATTACAAACACAAAGACAAGTTAATAACCGAAACAAAAACAAACAAATCAAAACTAAAATAAACCAATCCAAAACAAAACCAAACCAAAACATTACCCAAAACAAAAACACAAAAATCCAGTAACACTGGAAAACTTCAATAAAGAAAAAATATTGCTGAGCAAAAGATCACTTGTTATAATTACCAAACATTAGAGGGAGTGGACGGGGTAGCAGGGTGGCCAGGTGGCTCTGGATCTCCTTTTGGGTACTGGCTGCTGCAGGTGCAGTGGGTTAGGTGGAACCACACCTCTTTTCCTCTGACTTTCAGGGTTGTTGGGGTGAACAGAGTTATTTGGAAAGGGCCTTCTCTCCTTGGCTCGTCCCACTTCCGCTTGTGCACTTTGACATACTCCCAGTCACCTGGCTTCTAGCATTGTGATTTTGCCACTGGTGTGTCACTTGGAATTACAGCTTCCTTCACATAGTCAATTTGTAGACAGGGAGGTGCGCGGTCGGTGCATGTAGATTCTTCCTGTTGTTGTAGGTTGCATACGTGGCTGCTAGGTAGCGTGACCACCAATGTTTCAAAATTCTTTGTAGTACCTCCCCCCTTGCGCAATGGTCAATACCATGCACATCCATTATTAGGGTGTTGAGGAGCACTGTCAGGGCCACAAAGAGGTGTTTGGGGCCCATCCAGATGTCTTTGTTTGGGCCGTCTTCCATCTTGTAGGCTCCCTTTGAGAGCCAAGTGGAGTGTTCATAGGGGCCGGCATTCTGTTGCATCATTTTCAGGTCCACAATGGTGACGGGTGGCATAGGCCACTCTTTGGCTAGTAGTACAGGAGTTCTTGATCGGGGCACCCGTGGTTTGGTCTCAAATGTCAATCAGTATGGCATGGGGTTTGCCTGTATCGCTGTGGAGAACAATAGATTCAGTGTTGGGGTCCATTCCGTCCTGCTTGAGGTGTCTTGTCATGGGGCCCAGTTCATAGGATCTGTGGCCATTGGCAACTGCAATCATTCAATCATGAAGTGACATGTGGTGTGTTTCACCTGGACTCTCAACATTGGCTCCTGTGATGGTTTGTCAGACAGTAGTGTTAATTTTATCAGCCATTTTTAAATTTAGTCTCAGTTTTAGTCCAGTTTCAATCGCCCTTGTTAGTTTTTATCGCATTTAGTCAACCTCATCCTGTTTTTATTTATTCAAGTTTTAGTCGACTATAAGTCGAGCATTTTAGTCTTTATCTTAGTCCAAGAAAACATAATTTTATTCGTCTAGTTTTAGTCAACAAAAACTGTCAACATTTTAGTCTAGTTTTAGTCAGGACAATTATTTTACCCTTTTACTTTTTTGTCAGCAGATAATATAGAACATTTCCATCTAATCAAAAATTATTTACTAAAAGTAAGTCTCAGGCATGCAAACTGGCTCGGGGTGAAAAAGGTGAGAATGATGCGTGAGCGATTGTTGACGGGGGGGGGGGGGGGGGGGGGGGGGGGGGGGGGGGGGGGGGGGTGGGGGGGGGGGTGTTCGTGATTGTTGACGGGGGGTCTTCGTGATTGTTGACGGGGGGCGCGCGCAATATTAACACACCGCGGACCTACAGCCGACGGGGGGGGGGCTGGGCGCGCGCGATTGTAAGGGTCAATATCCACTATAAGCGAATTATCCGCGTGACATTGCGCCGCCTTGAAGACTCAGTCGCAGGGGGCGTGTTGACTAGTGGATCAACTAGCGCGATCATTCGCTTATAGTGGATATTGACCGTGACCGTCAATATCCACTATACGCGAATGATCGCGCGCGATTTGCCGCCTCCATTCACTTTGTATGGGACGCGAGCAATTCGCTGCGCAAAGCACGCTGGGATTGTTTGCGGCGCGGAGCCAGCTGCGGCGCTGCCTGGCTCCGCTTCTGAATTTGCATAAAGTTGGGAGATTTCAACTTTATGCAAATATTCGCGCAGCGAATCCACGCGGTCACCATTCAGCAAACAGGACGTGGGCACGGGCCGTGACGTTGATCCCTCTGATTCATTACCACAATGCGGGCGGGAGCTAATTGATCCACTAGTCAACACGCCCCCACACAGTAAAAAGTGCTGGGTTAAAAAATAACCCAACCTTAACCCAGCTACTGGGTCACTATTGGACAGAACACATGCTGGGTTGATTTGACCCAAGTGCTGGGTTACAGCTTTTAACCCAGAATGCTGGGTTGTTCATCTGACCCAACCTAGTGGGTGAAATTAACTATATTGATGGGTTAAATACTACCCATTAACTGGGTTAATTCTTGTCTCATTGAATTGCTCTCTATAATATAATATTAATATTTAGTTATTATTCTATGTTTATTATATTGTTATATATGGGGCATTCTACCGAATTAGTTCAAAGTGCTGTCCCTCAATAAGAAAAATCATTTAACAAAACAATTAAGTCTTCAGACAAAGATCTTTACTAAGAACATGTTATGTTATATTTAAACCCAATGCATTAAATTAGATCTGGTAAGCTAAATATATACAAAATCATCATTTATAGGGTACTTTCTATTGGGAAGTAGCTGTCCCCAACCCTGACATCTAAATTTCAATTTCTGTAAATAACACTTAAAACTTTTTTTAGATTTTTTTCAATGGTGTGATTACAAAGATCTTTATGATTAGCTTTAAACAGAAGTTGAAAGATTTAGATTTATTGTGGGTTTAATTTTTAAATAAAAAAACTATACTCAAAAAATCATGTCCCCTGTTTTCATGTCACTACCGAAACACAAGAGTATTAGTCCCTTGGCTGAGTCTGGTTTTTAGCCACACCCCTGCAATTTTGAGCAGGAAGTATTACTGCATCTCTGACCTTCATGGTTGAATGGTAAGTAGCAGAATCCCATACTTTTGATATAAATGTGTTCCAAAGTCTGAAAATCGGCGTGTAACCTTAAGAATTGTCACAACCAAACACATATTCTCTTCAATTACGTAAACGTTTTGGGGTTTTATGCAAAATATCATGTTTTAATGTGTGTACCCCTCTTCAAAGACGTGTATGCCAGCCATGTGCTTGCTAGCATTCTTTAGTTATGTTCAAAGTTAGCTAGAATTGTCACTACCGAAACAGTCACTACCGAAACATATGGTAAAGTTTCGGTAGTGACATGATCGTTTTGGTAGTGACAAAATGGAACGGTAAGTAGTTCAATCCCACCATTTTGAAATAAATATGTTATGTGGACTAAATGGTAAACATGTAGATAATACTGATTTCTATCTGAAATTGTTCAGGGGAGAAAGAACCAAAATGCCAAATGAAATGAGAAAAAGTGGAGCAGAGAGGCTGAGAGAATACAGACAAAGAGTGAGGGATGACCCAGTGAAACACAAAGAATATTTAAGGAAGGAAAGAGAAAGAAATAGGAAACGAAAGGAAGAGGGAAAGTTGAAATGTATCAGCGATTTGTCCAACAGGGAGCAAAGGAAGGTCAGAAAATCCTGGAGGAAAAGACAGCAAAAGCACAGGGGGTTGGCCAAAAGACAGAGCGAGATGGAGACATTTTGCAGGGCTTCAACACCACCAAGCACTTCTAGTGAGGCTGATCAGACACCAGAGCATAGGCCTGCAGATCAGAAAAGGACGAGAAGTGCAACTAGCTCTTCTAGCAAGGCCGATCAGACACCAGAGCATAGACCTGCAGACAAGAGAAGGAGAAGAGCAAAAACCTCTAAGTTCAGAAAATTACAGAAACTAGAGCAGAAGGTCAAAGATATGCAGCGAAGAGAAGCAAGATTAAAAAAAAGATGTCAGAGGTTAAGATTGAGGTTGACATCAGACAAATCAAACTGTTCCCCAAGAACAAAAACTCATAACGATTTACAGCAGCACAGAGTTCCTGCTCATATTAGAAAAACACTGCTTTTCCACAATACACTTATGCACCAAATGGAGAAAAAATATAAGTCTGCCAACTATAAACAGAAGCATGCATTTAGAAGAGCTGTCTCAGATAGGTTGCTGAGAAAGTACAAACTTGTAAATTTGCTCAGAAAAACAGTAGGTATCTCCTACAAAGTCTACAACAAGACTGTAGACAAGCCACAGTCAAGGTTTACCTATAAGAGAACTGGTAAGAATAAGACCATGGACATAGTCAAGATGTTCTTAAGTCGAGACGACAATAGTCGGGCATCAGCAGGAAAGAATGAAACAATCACGAGGTTCAAAAAGAAGAAACAGAAGAGGTTCCTTTCTGACACAATGCTGAATTTGCATCAGAAGTTGATGCTGGAGGTGCCTCATCTGAAGCTGTCCTATTCGCTTTTCTGCAGGATAAAACCTTTTTGGATTGTTGCCCCAAACATTAACAACAGGGAAACATGTGTCTGCAAACTGCATGATAATGCCCAAATGAAAGCAGACAGGCTCAAGCACCTTGGCATTATTAGCTCACCAAGCTTGAGCAAAGCTGCTGCGGAGTTGTGCTGTGACACTCAGGCTAAAGCTTGCATGTACAGGGAATGTCTCTCATGTAAAAACAAGTCTCTCACAAACACCACAAGTAATAGTACATCAGGAACAGAAGCCACATGGTGGTACCAGTGGCTCGCGAAAAAAGAAGAATATGAAAAAGAGAAGGACGGAGAAAGACAGAAGATCACTGTGACAAAAACGGTCAAACAGAGATGTGAGGGCAGCCCACAGCACCTTTTGGAAGATTTTGAGAGAGAAATGAAAGCCAAAGTATGCAAGCACCTCTTTAACATCCATCACCAATACACACAGCTACAATCCCTGCACAGATCTCTGAAAGAAGACGAAGCAATTCTTCACATTGACTATGCCGAAAACTGGCAATGCAAATATGCACAGGAGGTGCAGCAAGTACATTTTGGAGCATCACACAGGCAGACAACACTGCACAATGCTGTTGTGTACACAACAGACTGTACAATGACATTCTGTGCCTTGTCACCTTCCATGAAGCATGATCCTCCTGCCATTTGGGCTCAGCTCGAACCAGTTCTTCAGTTTCTGAAGGAGAACCATCCGAGGATCCAAAAGCTCTTCTTCATTAGTGATGGGCCGACCATGCAATATAGAGGAAAGAACTTCTATCTCTTGAGCACCATTCCTTTCCAGATGGGATTTACCTCTGTAAACTGGAGTTTCCTGGAAGCTGGTCACGGGAAAGGGCCTGCCGATGGCGTTGGAGCCACCATAAAGAGAACGGCTGATTCACAGGTAGCCAGGGGTACTGACATACCCACAGCGAAAGCCCTCTATGACACACTCCTTCCTCTCTCCAAAGTCAAGCTCCTCTACGTGGAGGAAGACCAGATCAACAGAGTAAGCACTCTCCTGCCAAATGAGCTGACCACCATCAAAGGTACACTGAGCATTCATCAGGTAATCTGCACTACGCCTGGCATGATTCATTATAGAGTGCTCAGCTGCTTCTGCAACAGAGAGGCCATCTGTCCCTGTTTCCATCCATCGTCTACAAACATTGCACCACAAGTACAGCCTGGAAGAGATGTAAGAACATCTGAACCAACAGCCCCAGAGGATGGAAGCCATTCCACCTCAAGCTCTGAGTGTGAAGGGACTCTCCGTCCAGTTGATGACGTCACTGAAGACCTTGTTGGAAAGTGGTGTGTCATTACATATGACGATGACCCATATCCTGGAATCATTGAAGACATAGAAGAAGGTGATTTATACATCCTTTCATTTTTTCCTCACATATTTCCAAATTAAGTTATATTGCATGATATTTCTCTTTTTCCATTTATTCTCACTTGGCAATTTTCCGTTCTTATATTCCCATTCCCTTTGAATCAAACTTTATCTCATAGTCTTATAAGATTGCAATACAAGCTATACTTATCATGTCTCACCCAATGTCCTTTTATTTTACCTGTTATCTGTGTGCAGGTGTCCTTGAGGTCAAAGTTATGCACAACATTGGGCGAAACCGCTTTTATTGGCCACGACTAGAGGACAAGATCTGGTACACAGTGGACAAGGTCGTCACCTTAATCCCTCCACCAGAAAATGTCACACAGAGGCATGTCCAAATCAGCCCAAGAGTGTTCACCGCAGTATGTGAAAAACTAAATGTGTGACATACTGGTAATGGTTGAAGCAACATGAAGACCACTTTCTTCCAGATGCATCCTAATGGTTCACTGTTCCAATTGCGCGTGCGTGTGTGTGTGTGTGTGTGTGTGTGTGTGTGAAATTTGTGTTCATGATCAGTTCAATCATTCAGATTCAACTGCTTATCAATTTCTGGTGTATTTTTTCTTTAAGATGTTGAATGTATTTGTTGCAAACCTTTCGAGGATACATTGGTTAGCATCTAGAAGCCTCACAGCAACAACATAGGCCTAATATCAGTTATTTGTCAGTTATGTTTTCTTCTTCTCTTTTGCTGAACCCACTTGGGTAATGTATGTTTGTAGTTTTTAAATGGTTCTGGATGAACAATTGTTATGTCCTCAAAAATAAAATAATCCCATCGACCACAAAACATTTGGGTTTGTAATCTTCCCAATTTAAGGCATGTTATGAGTTAAGATTAAGCAATAAGGTTGAGGAAATATAATACCACCTTGCAAACAAAATACTTTAGGTCACTACCAAAACAGTGCAGTCACTACCAAAACAGTGCAGTCACTACCGAAACACTGGATGTTTCGTAAAAAAAATAAAGTATATTCAATTATCAACTAAAATGTTATGATACTGATTGGTTTAAAGTATGATACATTTCATCAATCATCAACTCTGGAATCAAAATGATCAGTATTACGCATGTTACAAAGAAATATTGCATTTACATTTTGATGAATTGTATAAATGGAACTTAGAAATTTGGTAAAAAAATTCGTTTTTATTAATTTAATTGTGATAACCTTCAAGAAAAATTTGTAAAAATATTCTTCAGAGGAGGGAAGCAAACACAATCTTAAGAGATAAATAATAATACTTTTTTACTATAGTGTATTACTATGTTTCGGTAGTGACAATTTTTGGGAGAGGAAAAACATTCCAATACAGTCTGAAAGTACAATATAAAAATGGACTGTTCTTTTACTAGATATGTGTACTTTAGATATGGTATAATATATATATGGTCAAAGTTTTGGGAATAAAACATACATTATTTCAATTTTTTTCCAACCTGACTTTGAACCAATTCGGTAGAATGGCCCATATACATTTAGCATACAGATGTAAAATATAAACAACATAAATTATTGTGTAATTTAAAATATTTGCACATAATCATACAAACACAATTAGACCACTGTAAATGTGCATTTAAATATGGATTTAATAAGTATCTTCACTCATAACATTGTTTTCACTGCAGGCATGGAATAATTTGCTAAACATTTACTTTACATATGTAAATAACAAAAAAATAATAATAACTGACTAATCTGTGGAAAAAAAAGTTGTTCGCAGGAACTTTACTGCTGATGACTCATGGCCATCAATGTTGTACAGTGCGTGCTGTATAAACTCCCAGGTGGGCACGCACTGCTTTGGGTAGTTAATGTCAAAAACAAAAAATGCCTTGAAGCACACATCCACAGCCTCCAGCAGAGAGGTTGCTTCAATGGCATGCCCGGAGATGATGATGAACGCCTGGTTTGTGATGAATTCATCTCCGAGGCAGAGAACATGTGGATCTTGTTGGTTTAATTGAGACGTATTAATATACTCCACGATGTTGGTCCCGACCTGTTAATTACACATCAGTCAGTTAGTGTTGTGTGTATAGCTGGTACTCAGATTATGGAGCTTAATTTGTAGTACAAAAGTCTACCCTCATACAAGTAGAAAATCTAAAGCAAAACTTACAGGTTGCATGTAAATGAACGCACTCTGGGACTCCTCAGCAGTGGGCCTGAACACCTTTCCACCGACTTTATATATGGATGGGGGAAGAAGCCTGGGAAGTATTTTGAATGCCCTCTCTCCGTTGTTTGCAACTGAAAAAGTTGAACATTGTACAGTGTAGCATTAACATTAAAATATACATGTATATATATATATATAACATTTAAATATCTATATCTCAATTTCAATATATAAAATATATCTTACCCGGTGTCAGGTTATCTAAAACTGGAGCCAGTTTCCCCTCTTGCTGTGCATACGCCAGTACTTTTTCAGCAATGGTGGCCCAGTTCTGGAAGAGCTTTTCTGCTGCCTCTGGATGCAACTGCTCAAAGTCTTGAGATATCTGATAAATTTGAACACATAAAAAAAAAGCACAGGTTAGAATATTACTATTAAGTCACGTCTGTCACGTCAGAACAATAGTCAAGAATACAACTTTGGTTACTAAGTCTTTAAAATGTCCATAGACACATACATAGAAATAGTCTAAACCACAATAGTAAATTAATTTCTTACCATGCCAGGATTGTCTATGAGCCTTGGAAACTCGGTCAAGATTTCCAGAATGCTTTTCGATCCATTGCTGCGGATCCACACTCCTCTATACATCGCTGTTTGCTTCATTTGTGCCTCGACTTCAGAGACAGGATATTTGTGGACCTTTAACCATTCAACAATGTCTTGGAGCTTTTCCGAAGGCAAAACTGATTCTGTTGAACAAAGATGATAAAGTGCCAGCATGAAGCTATTATAGTTTAAGATGCCATTGTAAAATCAATGGTAGTTGTAAAGCTGCACTAAGTGACAGTTTGTAAACACACAAAGAATCTGTACACCAGCAAATCACTTTTTAGAAACAAAAACTTTCTGTTACAAATTAGTGATATATTTGAATCTTTCATAGCTCTATTGTGGATTATTTGGACTAATTTGTCTATGAACTTTATTACAAAAGGATGAAACTACAACACAGTGACACTTAAGGTATAGCTTTACCACCAAAACAGCTAAAATATTACTGGAAAATTGTGGTAAATTAATTGGAAACAATCATTCGCACCTGATGTAGAGACAGTATCGGACTCCTCGGGTCGTTCCTGGGGACATGGACGATTTGCTTTCCTCATCCTCTTTCTAATATTTCTTAGCCTCTCCTCCAGGAAACCTGTAGCAGGTCGGCACTTCCTGCCAGGTGTGTACCATGCCCCCTGTAACAATAGAATTAATGTATTAAATCATTGATATTATTGATTGGTGCTTTTATGTACAGTATAGCTTGATGAACTTACGTAACCACTGCCTGTAGCATCCTTTAAAGATGGAAAATCATGTACCAACGCCATGGCGAGTGTTTTTTTGGTATCTGAGGATGGCCTGTTAAGTAGACACAAAATAGACAAAAATGAATTGTTAACAGGCGATGCATACGATAGATTACACACCTAGTTTTGCTAAGGAGGGCTCAGAGTATGCATGACTTAATTCCAACTAAACATAACATTAGCTGAGACCATAAAATAATGTTTTCAGTTACTATTAAAAATGTCAGTGAAATCAGCTTGTTTAATGTGTAAATGATGTGTGTTGTAATGAAATGGTAGCACAAGTCTATCTGTCTGTCCCTGTTGTATTTCCAAAGGACTCACGTTTCACCATGGCTCTCGATGAGGTGGGATACGAGCAGTCTCACAAGCAGCTTTCTCTGCTTACTTGTCAGACTGATATGTAATTCGTCAAGACAATTTAGAATTGATCTCCCCTCGAGAGTCCTTGCCAAAACCGGTCGTATTTCCTATAAAAATAGAAAAACTACAATCAAAGATTGAAATAACATGCCGTATAAAGTTCTATTATAATTTTAAATAACTTTGGGAGCAATTGTCAAATACATGTACAATTAACACATCACTTAAAACATTTACTAGTTCATATTTTAAATATGTTACATTAAATATAGAAAATCAATACTTACAAATGCTGGAACAAGCTGCAATGTCACCATTTGATTTGGAGTTGGAGGTTCCACCACATCTGCTACTATTACTGGATTTTGGTTGCTAGGAATTGCAACCTAGAGAATCAAAGTAAAGAAACATTTGAAACTGACTCCACTTAAGGTGGAGTCAGTTACCACACACCGAACACACGAAAATATATTCAAGAAAGGGTACGCAAATGTCAGATTACCAGAACACAGAATCTTAAAAGACTCTGTATCGAAGTGAAACATACATGCAGTTGTCATTATGTCTGTATGACTTCACTGCATGGAGAGTGTGATGGTCCAGTAGAGAACTCTGATCAACAGTGAACACATTAGCGGTTGCTGTTACGCCATAGGCAAACAAATGCCTCTCGAAACCTACTATATCCCACTTTTGGACAACAAGCTTGACTGAGTGATCTAAGACAAGAATATTTTTAACTAGACCAAACTGGGGCTCACCATCGTCAGCGTAAGATAGAAATACTGTTGCGCCAGGCTTGTATTGTGTACCATTTACCTTAACCCATGCTGGCACAAACGTTTCTGTAAATGGTGGGATATCTTCAAGACCACTTTGTACATCACCAAACCCATCCATTAAAGCGAGCAAAGTGCTGTGACCTGGGCCAACTTCTGTTTCAGTTTTGAACACAGAACCAGAGAGGAGGTAGTAGCACAGCGTCATCTGATGTCGAAATGCCATGGTTTTGCAAATGTTCTTGAAGTTACAGGTGGTGTTGCTGATGCGTTTAAAAAAGCTATGTTTGGCCTCAAATCGCATAGACCAGAAATGGATCAGAGGTCCCAACTTTAGAATTGAATTTGAATAGTGCACCATGAAATGGTGCTTTGGACGAAGATGTAAGTTGGGGTACAGCTCAAGGAACAGAGAGTGATGCTCGTCAATGATGGCAGCCAAGTAAATGGTTACTTCCGGTGTAAGAGATGGAGAGAAAATCAATTCCATGCATTCCAGAAGAAGCAAGAGCTCCCAATGCTTGTTTTCTTCAGGAACGAGGTCGCCAATCATACATGGCAGCAACCTGAGGAGACACCATGTTTGAGCGGCAGACTGATGCAGTGCTCTTTCAGGATTTTTCAGTTCTTGCTTCCCAATCACAGATGGCTTATTCTTCAGATCAGCAAAGCCATAATCAAAACTTGTGATCCGGTAGTTGAGTTTTTCAAGGGTGAGGTGTTTGTCCCCAATCAGTGAACTGAGTACTAACTTCAATTCATATGGTCCCACCCCTTCCAACAAGTCATGCATGATGTCTGCAACTTTGTTGTGTGTCACACTGAAGTTGGACAGATTATTCAGAACACTGTCTCTCCTAACACCAGTCTCTGACAGGTTGTTATGATGGACATCTTCAGCGTAGTTGGTTTCATTTCTCAACAGGGGTAACGTCTTCTTTTGTCTGTTTCCTTGTTGTGGTCTTGTGTGCCTTGCACATGCGACAGAAGTAGTTACTGGAGAAGCTCTCACTGAATCCAAGAATGGCATTCAGGCCTAGATTGTCCCCACACAACTGGGCAACTGAAAACCGTATTTTACCCTTAAAGTAGGGTGTGTCGAGGTAGATACCATTGTCCTCAAGATCCTTAAGTTCCTCAATGACTGGGAGCAGAACACTATCAATACCATATGTTTTGGCATCGTCTGATTTGTAGACTGCTAACAGAAAGTGTGACGAAAGTTTTGACTGAAACTCTGGGGGCAGACTTTTGATTGTGAAGTAAATGAGCCCCAACTTGTGCACCCCAACCTTGGAACCAAGTGGGTTTACTGTTTCACAGTCGTCATTGTACAAAAGAAGTGGAACAGACACTTCCTTAGAGAAAAGAGGATGCTGTTTGCAATACTCACCATCATAGAAGTCTGAAAGGTCTCCATCATTTCTTTGCTGCCAGGTAAAAATTGCATCCAAAGTTCCAGGGATTTCAAGCAGTTTAGTCAAGAGAGGTTTCAATGGGACACGATAAAAACACGTCTTGAACTGCAACCTGTCGAACTGTCCCAGTAGCGGAGTCCCTTCTCTGCACATAGGAGACTCCATGGAAAGCCTCCTCCACAGGGTGAATGAAGTTGCCTGACTTCACAAAGTACTGCATCTGTTTAAAGTCAGATTCTAACCCTTTGAATGGAGATGCTGCTTCTTCAAAATCATGGACAAGTTCTTGGACCTCTTGATCATCTTTATGACCCAATTTTCCAAACAGAGACAAAGTCTTCCTTTGAAGTGAACCCACGATGTCTGAAATCAAGTTTGATGTCTGCTGGACAACAAAACTGACTGTGCTGTATGTTTGTGCTGATTTGGACTTAAGGGATGCCAAATACAGGGCAATGCGCTCCGTTATGGTTTCTGGTCTTAACCCATCCCAGTAATCATCGTCCTCGTTTTCTTCTGTTTGAGCCTCTAACGGATCTGGAATTTGTACATTCTGCATTTCAGCATTCATGGAAACGGAAAGGCTCTGCCTAGATGCTCTTGTGGCCCCAATAGAATCTTGTTCCGGGACAGAATGCCGAAGAATATGTCTTCTGAAAGACCGCATGTAACCAAAAGTCCGCCTGCAACCATTTCACAGCACTGAAAGAATGTTGAAGAACTATTTATGCCATGTACTGCTCTCAAGTGGATAAACAGACCCCTGGCATGACCGGGTATTACTCGTCTGCAACGGAAGCATGTATATGCCATTTTTAAACTGCATTTGTAATTGAAAGGCAAGGTCTGAAACACAAAAGCGTCTGGTGGAGTAAAATGAAAGTAACCTACTTTTGATAAATCCTACTTCTGGATTTTACTCACAAGTAGTTTGTGATGTTTTACAAACTTGACCCGCTGTCCAACTTTTGGTATAAGGCAGGCGATGGCACCGTCATCTAAGAGCAGAAAGCTCTCCTCATCCACTTCCTGGTCTGAAATTCAAAACAAATAGATAAAAAAAATAGGTTAACGGTAGGTTAATGTAAAACAATTGCACAATTTCTATCAATTAGATTTTAATGATATTATTTTTGCTAATGTTTACCACTTAAAAAGTAAAAGTATTGTACTTGGATGGTGTTGTGCAACAATCACATGTTAAGCCAACTTTGATGTGAGATGGAAATGTAGTACAGCTCTTTAAGAGGCTAAATCTGATAAATGTTGTGCTCTGTAAACAACTGTCAGTACTGTCTATTTTCTGGAAGAAATATTTTAATATATAAAAAATGAAACACAAAAATGTAATATAGAGAGGTGTGTCCTCCCCATTTCTGGAATAAGCAGCACTCCCTTTGTAGCACCTCAAAGTTGTATCCTTTTGGGCCACCGTAGGGAATGTGGGCGGTCCTGAACTACACCTTGTTTATATGACAGGAGAGCGTGCTCGCCTCATATCGGGGCGCGTATATAGCAGGAGAGGTGCTGAATGACTGGGTGAAGAGGAGACGCTTTGCTGAATCACAGCAACGGCTCAAATCACAACGTTTAATATATCGAATAATACGTCATTAATATATCATACAATTTTGAGCGAATCCTGTGAGCCGGGGAGGCACGGAGAGGAAACGGCTCTACTCACATCCATTTCATAACGTTATTTAAAAAATAATAATAAATAACTACGTAAGGTTAATTACCGCAGTTGGTGTCAGGTTGGATCTCCGACAGACGTTTACCTGAAATGTCTAACTATTTTCACCCGCAGTAGGAGACACACTTCTGCACACACCTCTGCACGTAACCGACACACTGACCACTGAATATGTTTAGTGAAAACTGCATTTTTAAATGTATAGTCTAGGCTTAGGGTCACTTAATAAGCATATCAACATTGTGTCTCAATAAAATAAAACTTACCTTTAAAAGTTTCTTCAAGCGACTCAAGCTGCCACTCCCTTAACTTGTTTTTAACAAAGTTGTCCATCTCTAAAATAAAATAAATTAAGATAATCAGATTTTCACAAAACTCATTAAACACGTGTGCAGTCACTGACATAAAAAGCTGTATTTTTACATCTTTTCTATATTTTGATGGACTGATTATTGGACCAATTATTTGGCAGGACGAAACGAGAAACAAACGAGAAGCGGCGATTTATTTAAACAGGTGACGAAGAAGATGGAGGAAGCCGGTGTCGTGCCAATGTAGATACCCCCCCCCCTCAACAATTCTGTCCGCTCGCGACCCCCCCCCCCCCTTAACAATTCTGTCCGCTCGCGACCCCCCCCCCCCCCCCCTTAACAATTCTGTCCGCTCGCGACCCCCCCCCTCTCAACAATTCAGTCCGCGGGGCCTGTTATTAAATGCAAATGCAAGGGCCGTTTTTTGATCCCAGTCCGTCACTGCCGAGAGGTAAAAGAGAAATAAAAAACTGAGAAATAAAATGGATCCGAATTGACAGCTGTCTACTGAAGACATCTTTCTCGAATGCCGCCTGAGTTTGTTGTTGCTGGTGACGTAAAGACGTCAGCCGGTGGCTCTATTACCACTAGTTGAAATGGGTACAGCGCCACCTATCGTACCGGGGTATCGCTGGTCTTGCCTTCATGATGACGGCCCGTTGGCCAGTGGCCACTACTGTCCGTTGGTCAGCTATTAGCGCTACTGCTAGCGCTACCGTAGCTACCCACGAGCTAACTGTTTCATAAGTTACTAACTGTACATGTAGCTAGCTAGCAAGCTAACCGTTAGTGGGACATTAATACATGTGAAACATTAAATCATTAATTAATTAATTAAACATTAAATATAATATTAAAAAATGCGGCCGATAAAAGCTTTCTAGACGGCTAACGATTAGCGATTGTTAAAGCAGTTCAGTTCTTTCAGGCCAGCCAATACATGCTGTACATTTAATACATTTAAAGATTAAAGCGGATTTAATCTGAAGTGATGTAAAGATCATGCTGTTACCAAAACTCATTGAAAATCTAAGTAAATAAGTAGGCCTATTCACATTTAACCTACCATGAAATGCTGGTCTTGGTCTTGTCTTGTCCACAAAGAAATGTCCAGAATGTTCCACTGTTGAACTTTCACGATGAAAGAGCGGGAAAATGAACGACCCAACGGCTGGGTCAAAATAACCCAACCAGATGTTCACCTGCGAATAAGCCCCTTATACCATTTTACCCAGCACAAAACAACCCAGTAGTGTGTTTACAGTGCCCCAAACAACCCAGAATTTTGACCCAGCACAAATAACCCAGCAATGTGTTTACAAAAATAACCCAGCACTTTTTACTGTGCAGCGAACGAGTCTTCAAGGCGGCGCGATGTCACGCGGATAATTCGCGTATAGTGGATATTCACGGTAACGGTCAATATCCACTATAAGCGAATGATCGCGCGCGATGTGCCGCCTCCATTCACTTTGTATGGGACGCGAGCAATTCGCTGCGCAAAGCACGCTGGGATTGCTTGCGGCGCGGAGCCAGCTGCGGCGCTGCCTGGCTCCGCTTCTGAATTTGCATAAAGTTGGGAGATTTCAACTTTATGCAAATATTCGCGGCGCGAATCCACGCGGTCACCATTCAGCAAACAGGACGTGGGCACGGGCCGTGCCGTTGATCCCTCTGATTCATTACCACAATGCAGGCGGGAGCTAATTGATCCACTAGTCAACACGCCCCCAGCGACCGAGTCTGCAAGGCGGCGCGATGTCACGGGGATAATTCGCGTATAGTGGATATTCACGGTAACCGTCAATATCCACTATAAGCGAATGACGCGATGTGCGATGTGCCGCCTCCATTCACTTTCTATGGGACGCGAGCAATTCGCTGCGCAAAGCACGCTGGGATTGCTTGCGGCGCGGAGCCAGCTGCGGCGCGGCCTGGCTCCGCTTCTGAATTTGCATAAAGTTGGGAGATTTCAACTTTATGCAAATATTCGCGGCGCGAATCCACGCGGTCACCATTCAGCAAACAGGACGTGGGCGCGGGCCGTGACATTGATCCCTCTGATTCATTACCACAATAGAGCGTAACAGTGACCGCCCCTTTTTAACAGCTCCGGTGCCGGAAGTAAATTTCCCATGCATTTATCTCGTCCACTTTTCGTATAATCCTTATAAAAAGAGTATTAAGCCTTTAACCAAGCCGATCGTTCGTTGTGGTAGTCGTGACCATATTATGTTTGATTCGGGCATAAAAAGAATTTGGAAAACGGAAGAAAAGCCAAAGGTACTTTATTTTGTTGACTGAGTGAGGAACTACTCATCCCGAATCAAACATAATATGGTCACGACTACCACAACGAACGATTGGCTTGGTTCAAGTCTTAATACTCTTTTTATAAGGATTATACGAAAAGTGGACGAGATAAATGCATGGGAAATTTACTTCCGGCACCGGAGCTGTTAAAAAGGGGCGGTCACTGTTACGCTCTATGCGGGCGGGAGCTAATTGATCCACTAGTCAACACGCCCCCAGCGAACGAGTCTTCAAGGCGGCGCGTTGTCACGCGGATAATTCGCGTATAGTGGATATTGACCGTAACACTCCGGCCGAAGGGGGGGGGGTGCGCGCAATAGTAACACACCGCGGACCTACGACCGGCGGGGGGGGGGAGGGTGCGCGGTGTGTTACTATTTCACTCTCAAAAAGGAGGACAAATACGCGTCCGGCTCTTTAAAGACTTTCCGCTCGCGCTGTCAGCTGGCCGCGCGGCTTCACGTTGCGCTCCCCGTGTGAAAGTGACGGGCGGAGGAGCGCCATTCAGATTTTTCAACCGCCGCGTCAAAAAGATGTAAACAGTTCTCAACTCTTCTGGTCAATATCCACTATACGCGAATGATCGCGCGCGGTTTGCCGCCTCCATTTACTTTCTATGGGACGCGAGCAATTCGCTGCGCAAAGCACGCCGGGATTGCTTGCGGCGCGGAGCCAGCTGCGGCGCTGCCTGGCTCGGCTTCTGAATTTGCATAAAGTTGGGAGATTTCAACTTTATGCAAATACGAGCGGCGCGAATCCACGCGGTCACCATTCAGCAAACAGGACGTGGGCGTGGGCCATGACGTTGATCCCTCTGATTCATTACCACAACGCGGGCGGGAGCTAGTTGATCCACTAGTCAACACGCCCCCTGCGACCGACGGTGAATATCCACTATACGCGAATTATCCGCGTTACATCGCGCCGCCTTGAGGACTCGTTCGCGGGGGGGGGCGTGTTGACTAGTGGATCAACTAGCTCCCACTGTTTCCAATGGGCGCTTTGCCACCCATTTGTTCCTCCAGTCTCTGCTGTACTTCAGCAGGCAGACTCTTGGCCACCAGGGCTCTGAAGGCAGTTGCTCCAAAACCCTCATGCAGGTCCATGTGTGTCTCTTCCATCCAGAGCCTCTCTAAAGCCGCTAGGTGGGTCCATGGGTCTTCATTTTCTCCCAGTGTCTTCCCATGCAGGAGTCTGTAGTCTACTTGATTCAGGTAAACCTCTGGCGGGGCCTTCCACATACGTTATTCTGCCCTCGCAGATGCGTCACACTGCATAGCTAGACAGATAGCTAACACAAGACTAGTAGACTGTACTTCATGTTGAGTGTGATTTACTGAAGCTTAGGTTGTGCAACTGCAAGTACAAACACAAGAATACATAACAGCCTAGGTAACTTATACAGACCAACATAAATTTGCGTTAATAATGTGTTAACTTAGAAAGCAGCCTATGCTAGCGATTAGCTTAGTTGATTAGCTCAACAGCTAGTTACAGTAGCTCGTCTCATAAACTGACGATAACAAAATCCTTAAACAGCGTTTTTGAAGCACATAACAAA
>JAOPHQ010001012.1:0-15000 GCA_030340625.1 Merluccius polli
AACACTGTTCGGGCTGCCATGACAACACAAAGACTGGTCATTGTGTGTGTGTGTTTGTGTGTTAGGAGGGAGTCTATATATGTGTGTGTGTGGGTGTGGGTGTGTATGTGTGTTAGGAGGGAGTCTTTGTGTGTGTGTGTGTGCGTGTGTCCGTATGTTACACATGCTCCACACATCGTCCAGGGTTGTGTCCTCAAAGTTACAGCAGACTGCGTTGCCATGGAAACAGAATCAGCTCACATACCTAGCAACATTTAGAGTTTAGTGATACGCTGACCCGACCCCCCCCCCCCCCCCCCCCCCCCTCTCTCTCTCTCTCTCTCTCTCTCTGTTCCTTTCTTTCTTTCTCTTTGTCTGCCTTACCCCATCACCTCTCTCTCACTCTCTCTCTCGCTCTCTCTCTCTCTCTCTCTCTCTCTTTCTCTCTCTCTCTTTCTCTCTCTCTCTCTCTCTGTAAGTCACACATGTCTCTTTCCGGAGATACTTTGACAGGTTAATGCTCAACCTCTGTGTCTGGGTCTCTCTCTCATTCTCTCGCCCAGTCACTCACTCCCACGCACACGCACGCACACACACACACACACAAGTGGACACACACACACGTGGACACGCACAGACACACACCCCCTGAGAGGGGACAGCAGGATAGACAGTTTAATCTGTACGAGAGAGAGAGAGAAAGAGAGAGAGAGAGAGAGAGAGAGAGGAGGAAGGAGGTTTTGACCGGGGGCGCGTTTCTAGGAAACACAGTAGAAGAAAAACCTTTATTACTCTGTCTGTCTACTTTGAAGACACAGCAGGGGGGGGGGGCAGTGAGACACGCACACAGGGGAGTCAGACCTCTGCAGGGTAAACATGTTGTGGCCAGCACAGGTCGCTAACGAACACTACAGCCATTTTACCGCAAAACATTGAGAGAGAGAGAGAGAGAGAGAGAGAGAGAGAGAGAGAGACCACAAGGAGCACAGCACAACACCCGTCTCCGTGGTTTCCGTTGCTTGACAAGATGGCAGCACACCGAGGCTCATTTGGCCGGCCGGTATTTTAATGTTGGTGGGTATTTTCCGCTGGCTTTACCCTGTCTGGAGGATTGCTGCTTAGCGGCGGCGGCTGTAGCGGCGGCGGCGGCTGTAGCGGTGGCGGCGGCGGCGGCCTCCATAGAAACCCGCCCCAACGAGCTGCTCCACTGCAGCCGTTCGCTCGCATGGCTTATTGCCTTTTTTGGACTTTCTGGCTTTCCGTAGACTTTTTTTAATTTTTTATTTTACTTTTTTCTGCGCTCAAACTCTTAGCTGAGTTTTAACGGCCAATGAGGTTTGAGCTTGAACTCCTTTTATTTATTTATTTATTTTTTTGTTAGGGCGAGGATTAGCGCTCCATCGGGGGATAAAAGGGTAAAATCCTATTTATATCTAAAAAAAAAAAAAAAGGCCTTTCAGCAAGCTGCCTGGATCCCCCCCACCCCCCCACCCACCCCCCCACCCGCTGGGCTGTGACTGCTAAGCACTGGTCAACACCTCCCTAGAAAGACAGACAAACAGACAGACAGTCAACACCTCCCTAGAAGGACAGACAGACAGACGGTCAACACCTCCCTAGAAAGACAGACAGACAGACAGACAGACAGTCAACACCTCCCTAGAAGGACAGATAGACAGACAGACAGACGGTCTGGTCAACACCTCCCTAGAAAGACAGACAAACAGACAGACAGTCAACACCTCCCTAGAAGGACAGACAGACAGACGGTCAACACCTCCCTAGAAAGACAGACAAACAGACAGACAGACAGTCAACACCTCCCTAGAAGGACAGACAGACAGACAGTCAACACCTCCCTAGAAGGACAGATAGACAGACAGACGGTCTGGTCAACACCTCCCTAGAAAGACAGACAAACAGACAGACAGTCAACACCTCCCTAGAAGGACATACAGACAGACAGACAGTCAACACCTCCCTAGAAGGACATACAGACAGACAGACAGACAGACAGTCAACACCTCCCTAGAAGGACATACAGACAGACGGTCTGGTCAACATCTCCCTGGGAGGACAGACAGACAGATAGACAGACAGACAGACAGGCAACACCTCCCTAGAAGGACAGACAGACAGACAGACAGACGGTCAACACCTCCCTAGAAGGACAGACAGACGGTCTGGTCAACACCTCCCTGGGAGGACAGACAGACAGACAGGTGGTGTGGTCAACACCTCCCTAGAAGGACAGACAGACAGACAGACAAGACGGTCAACACCTCCCTAGAAGGACAGACAAATAGACAGACAGTCAACACCTCCCTAGAAGGACAGACAAACAGACAGACAGTCAACACCTCCCTAGAATGACAGACAGTCAACACCTCCCTAGAAGGACAGACAGACAGACAGGCGGTGTGGTCAACACCTCCCTGGGAGGACAGACAGACAGACAGGCGGTGTGGTCAACACCTCCCTGGGAGGACAGACAGACAGACAGGCGGTGTGGTCAACACCTCCCTGGGAGGACAGACAGACAGACAGACAGGCGGTGTGGTCAACACCTCCCTGGGAGGACAGACAGACAGGCTGTGCAGGGGCCTTGCCCACAGGAGCCCAGCAGATATATAATCTGATAACATTACACTCATAATGAGATGAGATGTGACAAGGACAGCGTCGGAAGCAGAGCCCAACGTACGACAAGAGAGGAGAAGATGCTCTTATGTCGCCGCGGGGACATTTATTTGGATTTTGGAAATGTGACCAGTGTGCGGATCGCCTTGTGTGCGTGTGTGTGTGTGTGTGTGTGTGTGTGTGTGTGTGTGAGACAGAGAGACAGACATACCCACGCCCGTGAGTCATCCCCCCCCCCATACGTCTCATGTGGGTACGGTTTACAACGCTTCTGTCGAGGTCGCGCGGTCCGTTGTATTCAGCGCCGCCGCCGGCCGCGCATTGGTCACATGGCCGTGTACGCGTATCCCCCGCTGCCTCCCCTCGGGGACGCGGCGTGATTGACATCTCTATCCCCGGTTGTCATGGTGATGATGATGGATGTGTTTTCGGTGCCCGCGTAGCCCGGATGCTTAAGCATTCCATCTGCATGCATAATGTCAGGAGGAGGAGGAGGAGGAGCGGCGTTTTTTTTTTTTTTTTTTGTGTGTGTGTCGTGTTTTTGCATAAAGGCGTTTTCCAAGCGAGGGCGGGAAAACGGCGAGGGAGCGCGCGTGGGGGGGGGGGGTATGGAGACCTATAGACGGCCCTTCGGGGACCTTTTTTTAATGAGATTAGCGTCCTTGATGGAGTTGGGGAGTCGGACGCGCGGCGCGCTAACCGGGTTAGCGTCCTAATCGAATCATTCAGGTGTGTGTGTGTTGTGATGGCGTGCGGCCGCTTCGATTTCGGGAGAGATCAGTGGTCAATTTGAAAAACCGGAGCGGTCGTCATCTTTGCGGCCTTCTTGGACATGCGACTCGCAATGCGATTACACTGTTTTTGCGTTGTTAAATTGTGCAAATGGCACTAAAACATACAGTAGCACTTAACTAATTGTACATCAAGTCAATGACATTGAGTTTAATTAGCCTAGCCTTTCCGCGGCTACTACTCACGTCATATTAGCACTGATTGCAATGCAAAATGTGTAACCTTTATCTGTGTGTGTGTGTGTGTGTGTGTGTGTGTGTGTGTGTGATAACTCAGTGTTTAGTATCTGCCGGAGAACAATTACCTCAGCCTCGCATACATTTGTTTTTTACCAACAATTGTACGAATCGTACTCAAATATTTACTTCATCAAATTGCTATTTGAATGTGTGGTGATAAAAAAAAATACAAATTCAATGAATAAATAAAATGAATGATCATCGAGTAATTAGCGTTGGCGGTTAAGTGATCCATACTGTCAGATGATGGGATGAAGCGTATTCCCACAGCGCACTTTTTTTTACATGAAGAGAGTTCGGATAAAGACGATCGTTAATATTTTTTTTGATCCGGTTATCGTTGTCGTAATGTGATTTTTAATCGTAACGCTCGCTGTCGCCGCACTCGACTCGACTCCCGTCGCATACAGATGATGAAGACGCCTCGCCGCAACGTACCGGCGACAACGGAGTGATTCATATTTATTTTCACGCGTTAACGACGTCACAAATCACACAGCAAAGAACTCACCAGCAGACACACACACACACACACACACACACACACACACACATGTACACACACACACACACACACACACACACACACACACATGTACACACACACACACACCCCCCTAAAGACAACATGATACATGCATGGTTTGTTTATTTAGTGTGGCTACAAGACAGCCATTTAGTTCAACCAGGCATGTCTGCATTTCACATATGATTTGCACACAAACACACACACACGCATGCGCACGCACACGCACACGCGCACGTGGAACAACCGACACCAACACGCACAAACACATACGTTTGCTTTCCACAGGAAATTAGCATATATATATATATATATATCAGTAGGCGACATGCATCACTGCTCCTTGACAATAAAGCGCGCAATCACACTGTTCATCTGGGCATAACTAGGTGCTACACACACACACATTGTACAAAAACACATAGGCACACGCATGCACGCGCGCACACACACGGGGGCACATGCATACACACACACACACACACACACACAGGCGCATGCATACACACACACACACACACACACGAGCACATGCATACACACACACACACACACACACACACAGGGGCGTGCATAGACACACACACACACACATGGGGGCGCGTGCATACACACACACACACACACACACACACACACACACCCTGGGGCTGGGGAGTACAGTGGCTAAGGTGAGTGTTTGACTCCTAGCTGAAAGGTACCGGGTTCGATCCCCAGTGTCTGCAGCCTACCTCATAGTCGTCCTTGAGCAAGCAACACATACATATTCACACACACACACACACACACACACACAGACACACACGCACACACACACACACACACAGTAATGTTCTTTTGCATATTCGGCACACACATCAATGCACACACGCATTGTTTAACGCCACTCTGCGTTCAAAATAAAAAAAATGGTTATTTAGCAGATGCACGTACAAACTACTGACAAAGACACACCAAACACACACACACACACACACACACACACACACACACACACACACACACACACACGCCATCATAATCCCCCAAGCTAACCTATATGTGATCCATAACGAGGCGTGATGAAATATGGACTAATCATTGTTAAAAAGCAGAGCCATTAATCCCAGTCCGGGCGAGAGGGAGGTCTCTCCACGACAGCAAACTCATTAAACTGAAACATGCCATCAATTCTGTTGTTTTTTGGTGGTTGTTGTTATTTTTTCGTAAAAAAAAACAACCCCCCCCCCCCCCCCCGTTCTTAGGTTAGACGCATTGTATACCGCGCCTCCGTAGCGCCAGCGCGTTGCGGTACAGTAGCAAAAAAAACGCGGCGTACCCCTCACCTTCTGTACGCATGCAGATCAGCCATTTTCCATTTACGCATTTCAAACAGAATAACGGAAAACAAACGGCGTCACACGCGCGTATCACCGACGCGAGCCCCCCCCCCCCCCGACTGCAAGGCCGCACACCTGCCAAGATATCCGCAGATACGCGTAGCGCCGCGTCTGCGAGCGGGACGCTCCGACGCGGAAAAAAACAACGGGGGAGGAGACCCTGCGGCGTCGTATAAAGGCGGCGGCGGCAGGCGTGTGTGTGTGTGTGTGTGTGTGTGTGTGTGTGTGTGTGTGTGCAGGCCAAGGTTGCCCGGCGCTAGATGTACCATTCCCTTTCAACCCCCCCCCCCCCCCCCCTCTTCACAAACAACCGGGGCCTCGGGCCGGCGGACTGCGTGGAGATCCGACGGCGTGGCGTCACTTGTTTCCCGTTCGGGTTTCGGGGACGCCCGCCGCGAGGAGAGACGCGCCGAGAAGCGGCGATGCGGTGCGGCGAGGGGCGGTGACGGCCGCGTCGGGCTTTTCTTTTTTCTCTTTCGTTGTTTGAGGTGCGGCGTTTGCCTGCGAAAAATCCAGTTCAGAAAGCGACATGGGGCCTGATTGATATTATAACACGGACGCCTTCTTTATGTATATTGGACTTTGAGCTATGGATGAAGCCGTGTTCTATGGCGAGAACACAATAACTTACCTAATTAGTATGCAAGAATTCGCTCCCTGATTGGTTCGATCCTTGAAGCATGCTATTTCCGTTTCCTACAGTCATAGCGTAGCCGGGACATTTCCCTAACCCTAACCCTAATCATTAAAACGCAACCTGAATCATTAAAACGTTAACAAACATCGAAAAAACAGAAGTAGACCTACCTCTCTCCCGCACACAGGCCATCACAACGCGCAGGCGCATCATGAGAACCAATGAAGAAGCCCGATTCTTAACATGTTCTGAGTACCGTGTTCTCAGTATCTGAAATACCTCTGGACTTTAGCGGACGTTCGCGGGAAGTTAACACTGGAAAACGGCTTCTGCTGGGTTACGACTGTGGGGCTTTTTTTCCAACTGTGTGTGACACCCAAGCGGTGACATTTGAATCTTGAACGCACCGCGTGAACATTTTAAATCGCCACACACGAAGGTTTAACATTTCCCGTTTTTTTTTTGTGCTATAGGTTGAAAAAAAAAGAAAAAGAAAAAGAATAACAGGGTTGGGTCTGATTTAAAAAAAAAAAAAAGTCTCTCTCTCTCTCTCTCGTCACGCGCCGAGGGTGGCGTGTTTAGGGACACGTCGTCTGTTTGACCGTGACCATCGCACACACACACACACACACACACCACGCTCTTTGGCGTGCGTGTGTGTGTGTGTGTGTGTGTGTGGGCTCACACTTTGAATTTGCAATGGAAAAACTCAAATGTTCATGGTAGGGTGCGACTTGGCGAAGCCTCAATGGCGCGATGTCACGGGAGTAGAAAAAAAACGGCGTTTGACATCTGTTACACGCTTTGGCATTTGATGTTTTTTGGGGGGGGTTGTTGTGCGGAGTGTGTGACATAGCATGAAATGCATACGGCGCCACGAGAGAGAGAGAGAGAAGAGAAGATACCGCTTGTCCCTCAACGCTTGGTATAGTCCGGGGTGGTTGGGTTTCCGTACGTTTTGTCTCGGCCCTTTTTGGCCGGCGACAGCCACCGTAGATGAAGAAGGGATAGCTTCAAAATGCATCTGTGTTATTCTATTCTAAATGGCATGAATAAATACATGCGCTGTATGCAAATGAGCTGTGAGATACCGCTTGCGCTGAACACGCGGTCGACTCCGGCAGGCTGAGAGAGACGACAGGCGCCGCTATCTCTCCGCATTTCCATTTTTTTTTGCTACGGGGGGGAATCCAACCGCCAGATTATAAAAGGGTGTTTGTTTTTTGTTTTTTAGAAAGCGTACATTTGTAGCGTTTAGCCGCACATCGATTTTCATTTGAGCTATCGTTTTCCGAAGGTAATCCTTTATGCAAAACGCAGCCCCCGCAAGTCGCTGTCATAACGCTCGACTCGAAATGAACGATTGGCGGCGCCCCGAGTCGTCCGGCGTCCGAAGTAGCGACACGCGCGTCCCCTCGGCGTAAAATCCGACGTCTTCATCGTCCGAGTTTTTGTTATTTAAGTAGTGCATCTAAATCGGGCGTCGTCTGTTTTCGAGATATGTCTGCCGTCCGGCGACGCCCCCGAGTGCGTCGGTCGAGTCGATCCGTCCTGCGTTAGTTCGCGCGCACGCACGGGAAACAAGGAGATATCGCTCAAATCTTCAAGCAGGTTAGACGCCCGGAAGCTTCTGAGCGCCCGAGACGGCGAATCCCATAAGAGGAAGCATGTTTAAAATACAGACAGACATGTTGTGAATAAGATATTAGAGACATGTTGCACCGCTCTCCTCCCAGGGGTGCACTTAAGCCTCATGCATAATGCAGGCCTCCATATACACACCGCGCACGCACGCACGCACACGCGCGCACACACACACACACACATGCACACACATAGGCATGCACACATGCACATGCACACACACACACACTTGCAAACACACAAACACACCCACACACACTGGCACACCCATGCACATTCCACATACACATATGCACACACAAAGGCATGCACACACACACACACACACACACACACAAGCACATAGGAGACAGTTCTATTGATCTGAGCTCCTTTTTAAAGCTGCTTCCAGGAACATTGAACTTTCCTGTGTGTGTGGGTGTGGGTGTGTGTGTGCGTGTGTGTGTGTGTGTGCGTGTGTGTGTGTGCGCGTACATGCACGCACATTGAACTTTCCTAAAGGATGACAAAGAGGAGGAGGAGGGTGGTGTGCGTGTGCATGTGTGTGTGTGTGTGTGTGTGTGTGTGCACGTGTGTGTGTGTGTGTGTGTGCGTGTGTGTGTGCATGCGTGTATGTGTGTGCGTGCGCGCGTGTGTGTGTGTGAGGGCGGGTGTGGGGTTTGAGTGATTAAACATTAGCTAGTAGAGAGAGTAGAAATGTAGAAATAGATGAAATAGCCCGAGAGGCTGAGGACACTGGGAAAGGGGAAAAACACCAATTAGGTAGCTTGAATTCCAATTAGCGAGCTTGAATCCCATTTGCACTTTAGTGTTGTTTTAAAGTCTTCTTTCTTGTTGAATTCATCTCCAAATTCACACTGATAATTAAGGATGAAGTGGTGGGGATGAGCGGAAAAAAGAAAGAAAAAAAAAGCAGAACAAAAGCGAAGCGTTTGGAGAAATTAAATTAAACAGATCCGTCAGCGGTCGTTGAGGCGAGCGCGTTATTAGGTGTGCGGCTACTTAGCTTAGCTTGTGGCTATTTTGTCACGTCTATCTGCGTCGCGTATCTTCCCGAGCTAAGCAGCAAATTCAAACACACACACACACACACACACACACACACACGTAACAATGGGACAAGTGAGTCTGTGCTCAATCTATTCATGTGATGTCATCTGTA
This sequence comes from Merluccius polli, assembly GCA_030340625.1. Taxonomy (NCBI): domain Eukaryota; kingdom Metazoa; phylum Chordata; class Actinopteri; order Gadiformes; family Merlucciidae; genus Merluccius; species Merluccius polli. The sequence continues at coordinate 8,999 of JAOPHQ010001012.1, forward strand.
ATTGTCTTCAAATGGTTTCATCCAATATTCATCGGGTCCCTTCTTCACCTCCGATTCTCTCGCTGTCTCTCTCTCTCTCTCTCCCTCTCCCTCTCTCTCTCCCTCTTTTTATCCCCCCCTCTTCGTCCGCATGCACCTGTCTCACCCCGGGTGGCCCCTTTGCATAGGTGGCCCCGCTGTGGACACCTGTGCTCCATCACGCCTCCCGTCTCTTGTCTCTTGTGTCCATCTACATCGGGGTCTCCCCCAGCCAGGTTGTTCTCCCCCCCCTCCCCCCCATCCCCTCCCCCCTCCGCCGTGTCTCCCTCACCGAGATATCTCTCTTTGAATCCATCTTCTCAAGTACAGCCATCCATCTTCCACTCGTTCTCTCTCTCCCCCCCCCCTCGTCCCTTCTCTCCCCCCCCCCTCTCTCTCTCTCTCTCTCTCTCTCTCTCTCTCTCTCTCTGTGTCTCTCTCTCTGTCTCTCTCTCTCTCTGTCTCTCTCTCTCACACATGACATGTCATTTCTGTAAATTGCTTTTCTTTTCTTCCAGCCACTCAGTGGTTCATTAAACCATTCGTCATCCACTCACTCTGTCATCTGTCTTCCTCTAACCTCCCCCCCCCTCCCCCCTCCCCTCTCTTTCTATCCTCCCTTCTCTGGGTCTCTTTCCCTTCTCTCTTGATACACTCCTCTCTCAATCTCGCCCTCTTTTCTTTTTACGCGTCTCTCTCTCTCTCTCTCTCTCTCTGTCTCTGTCTCTCTCTCTCTCTCTCTCTCTCTGTCTCTCTCTCTCTCTCTCTCCGTGTTACACCTCTGTCTCTCTCCCCCGCTCTTCTTCACCGGTTCCTGTCTCTCTCCATCATCTTTATCAGTGACCCCCCTCGGGAGAGATCTCTGCTGACAGGCGCCTCTCCTCCCTTTGAGTCACCGCAGGCTTTACTCAAGCGGCGGCCGTGACGGCGGTCTGTTTGCGGCGCTCGTGATGTTCGCGAGGCTCATGCGGGACAAGACTAATGCGTCCGTTTCCTCGAATGGCCTTTCTTATAATTAATGGGTTATTAAAGTTTGGCTATTCATGAGTTTTGGCCCTAGACGGGCGTGAGGCGGCCGTTCGAGTCCCGCCCCCTCGATGCGGCGAATATGAAACGTTTCTGCTGCTGGTGGCGAAAATATCAAAAACTGGCGACGCTCCACAGGAGGCAAATATATCTTAAATATATTTATAATATAATATATCTATATATCTATGTCAATAATATATATATATTAAAATGGTTGTGTGTAAAGCAATGGCTTCGCTCTGTACAGGAAGGCAATTTCATTTCTACAGCAGCCTTTCAAACACAAAGGCCATTACTTTACATCGGCGCGGATCGCATTTTAAGAGACATTTAAAGGAGCGTCATTAAAGGACAAAAGACAAGAAATGTCAAACTTAAGTATAAGAAAGTAAAAGCGTGAGCCCCGATCTGCAAGATTGGGCCGATCTGCAGAGTAAAACAAACGACCTGGCAACCGGTGATGTCAGCAGGCCAGCGCCATGTGACTGTATTAAAACATTGTTACTACAAGGACAGTGCCATTACCACACTTGCTTAATTTATTCACGCATACTTTGGGCCAGATGGCCTTCTTTTTTTTTTCTTTTTATGTTTAATTATGCCCTCGTTTCAAAATACAAAGGTCATTCGAGCCACAATACTTACATGGATATTACATCACCCTCAATAACCATTATAGTCTTACAAATAACCTCGCGGTGTCCCCCGATGCTATCGCTAGCACGCGCCCCTGCAGTCAGTTCACTTCATTTACATATACATGTAGTCATTTGGCACATGCAGTTTGGTCATAATTCACTACCAATTCACAATTCACTCTGTCACGGCGAGGCCCAACCTCATCAAATCAGCGCAAACATCTCGCATAATTCATGAGGAATTTCACAGCAAACAATTTAAAATCCCCATGGCGTGATTAATACTTAACCTTGTATTGCTATTGGGTGGACGCTTTTATCTCTTTTAGGCGTCTGAGGGCCGAACAATTCAATAAAATATCATCAAAATCGCAATATGGCCGAGTGCAATGTCCAAAATCGCAGGAGCTGCAATTTTTTGATAAGGGTAAAATGTGTAAATGTAAATTTATTAACACCACTGTAGCGGTGCAGAGTTGCCCTGGCCTACACTTTTTTTTTTTTTTTTTCCAGATGTAAGAAAACAAGTTTGTTTGGTACAGACCCCAACAAATGTCCCATCACAAGTTTAATAGTTTTTTCAGTTAGAAGGAAAATGGTGATGCAAAAATGATCATTCTCACTAATAGTGACCTGTATCGCTACCGTGAGTGCATATATATATATATATATATATATATATATATTTGTAAGGAAATAACCCCTGATGGATCCAGGTGAAGACCCTGTCAGGTCCAGGAGTGCCGGAGAGGAAGACTGACAGACTAAGCTCTCCCGGTCCTTTTCTCATTTTAAAATATTGACCACGGAAAAAGGAGAAACGAACAAACACACACACACACACAGCGCCGGGGATATCGATTGATTTTTGTGATTGCTTCCAAACATACCTTTTGAACTTTTCCTTTTTTCCTAGGGATGGATTCGACCCCTTAGCACCTCCGGTATGGATTGTTTACGTCCCTAAAACACGTGAAATGACACCCTGTGCTCGTGGAAAAGGCCATCGCGGCGCGGCGTGTCATTAGCGGTGTGTGTGGGTGAAATACCCATAATATTGTCTTGGTTTTCCTCTATCCCCCCATAATGACATATAAAAGAAACTGTGAATATCAGCTCTATAGATCTGGCTATGGATTATTTCTTGGTTCCCTCGAAGCTTGAAACCATTCCCCCCCCCCCCCCCCCCCTCCTCCTCCTCATTGATTAGCCTCGCCTTCCCTCTCAAGCCATTCTGACCATTAAAGATCGGGAAAACATGTCAACCAAACCGAACCGATATTTATATATATATATATATATATATATATAAAGATGCCATACCTCCCGTTTGGTTGGTGGTTTATATGCGTGTGGCTGCCTGCGCCGACGTTGTTGTCACCTCTGCATCTTGACTGCTTGTCTTCGCTGATATTAATATCGATCGCCGTCCCGTATTGATTACGCTAAACAGAATGTCAACAGGATCGGCGACACCCGCGCGCCCGCGAGGTGCTAGTGACGCGCGGGGGTGCGACCGGCGACGCTTGGGACGGTGGTACGCGTTTCTTCGATTACTTTTTTTATTTTCTCTTCTTTTATTTGCTCTTCGTTGTTTTGAGGGTCAGAACTACGAAGTCACGCGATGTTCCCCTACTAGGCTCACCCAGGTTAGTAGATATTATGCCCCCAGACAGGCTAGCATTGTTTAGCTACATTGTTTAGCTAGGCTACCTTAGGAGATAAGGTAGGATATGATGATGATAATGCCAACATTGACATTAAACCATTTTCATTTTATAGTTAAAGGAACAAAGGAATAATAACGAATCAAGCTGTTGACCACTCCAGTCTTATTCCCTGTGCATGGCGATGCGTCTCAGACACAAAAACGGTAACAGATATATTTGTATTTAGTGTTAGGCCTGTATATTGTACAATTTGAGAGACATATTTGTTTTTAGGAGCCTTTTTAATACACTTGGTACACTTAATATATTGTACATACAGTAATATATACAGACAGAACCGTTATATTTCACATTGGTGCCATCATGACTTCCACCGAAGCGTTTCTATCTGGCGAAGCCTATCTGGGTTTGGATGGCGGTCCTGCCGACCTCGGCGTTTCTTCTTGCGTCTTTTTCGCACGGATGGGAGCTTGTGTCTTTTAATCTCGCACGGATGCACTCTCGCGTCTTTTGTCCGTTTGCCGCACGATTGAGGCAGATCAGGAGATGGTGAGATGAACTTCACCTTTAACATGCACTCGCAAAGTCTGAATTTCAGTCATCTTGGCCGTAGCTCATTTGTGGCTAAACTCATAACCGGGAACTAGTTTGGTTCTGTTTTATTTACTTGAGTGTTTTCTTGTTCTTTTTTGGTATTTTTCTTTGTATTTGACAGGAATGTTTAATTAACTCTTGTTTCGGACTTATATGTAATCACTTATTCACGAGGTCATAGCACAAGGTTGCGCTATTTTCCCTGCTGGCTTTCTGAATGTTTTCCGTGTCCGTGCGAGGGCTTCGGGGGAGAGGCTTTTTGAAAACAACAACATTTAAATTCTGGAGCCGATCAAGTCCTCTGAGACCGCCGTTGAGGTCTTTATAAATGTATGTATATTGTTCGGGCTTCTTAACTATTGCATTCGTTTAATAAATCATTTAAGCTCACTGGTTGGTGCATTTTATGCTTTATTGTATACCGTTTTATATATGCTGTTTCGGTGGACATACTTTTGAAAAGTTTTTGTGTGTGTATACCCTTCCTCATAGTGGATAGCAACCACACTAGTAAAGCCTAAGTAAAACCATCTGTTAAATACAGATGGTTATTGGCTGTGATCAGAGTATATTGCTGATTAATTTGATGATGATTGAGCATTTAGTCTCAAATGTCCACAGGTGCTGCGTGTCGAAGCCCTCTGACACTAACTGTGTTAAATTTACAAAATAAAAAAGGCAAATATCCAAAAGAGTTAAAAATATCCATGTTAAAATGCAGTTTACTTGACAGGACTGCCTTTACGGGTTCAAACATCTAGGACACGATTGTATTTAACAAAAAAAATCAGTCGATCAGATAAATACTATCAATATGAGCAGCGACATCTCCGACACGCAAACTTTTGTGGTCGACATTGTTGGCTCCACGCGAGGATGAGGAACATAAGGGACAACAAAAAACACGGCGAAAATCACACTATCGATTTCCTCGTTTCCGCCGCCGCCTTAATCACAGACGGCGCTTCGTTTCAACAGGCGCCTCGTCGCTCCGGCGCGCGCCGCACCGCCGGCCGTCCGTCGGTAGGACCGGATCCGCACCTAATTGGTCTGAATGTCAGCTGGTGCGCGGTCTGACAGTTAACATCTGCTCTCTGGTTTTCAGACAGATGGTGGGAGGAGCTAAAGGTCAGACAACGTTACTGACACGGCGTCGCGCCGCGGGTCGTGAATTGTGCGCGCGTATGTGCACGTCGCGCCCCTGTGTGTGTGTGTGTGTTTTTGTCTGTTTGTGACAAATCGTGCCTGTCTCTGTGTGCAAGTCCAAATGCGTTCACACTCTGTGGCGTCGGGAACTGCCACTTAAGCCACTCTGCGGTGATCAGGTGATGAATGTGCCATTCAAACAGATAACAGTGTAATTGTAGCCTGCAGTTCCCCCCTGGCAGCCCGTCAGTCCAGTATGGCTCTTTACGCCGGAGATTAGGTGAACGGCCACTTCAGGACATTGTGGATGTGCCAATGTTTGCTTCCCCCACCTCTTCTTCTGGTCAACTTCCCCCGAATACAAATGATTGGCTTGAGGTTTGACAGGAATCGGAGTATGTTTCATTTGAGCGTGGCCGTTTGAACAGCTAACATATTGGCTAACAGATAGCCAGACCGTTATCGAATTCAGTTTTTTAGACCTTGAACATTTGACTCGATCGAAATCATTCGACAAAAATGACTCAACACGCATGCCGATAGCAGGCTAGCATGCTACAGCAGGGAATGCATGAGGAAACATTAAATGGCGGAAAAAAAACAGGCGTGATAGTTTAGCGGTTTCGGGTGTTTGACTCCTTGCCAAAAAGGTCCTGACCCCGATGATGTCCTCAGTCTACCTGAGGGCATTATTCAGCAAGATGCTCTCACCTCGCCGGCTCCTTAATGGAAATAAACACTGCAACGTCTGCTAAATGATGAAATTCCCCCCAAAAACTGCCCAATGTTTTTCGGCATCTGCTGGAGACCCCTAACCTTGTAATCCTCGCACGGCCCTCACCGCGAACACAACACAACCCGCTTCACAGCAGAGAGAGAGAGGGCGCGAGAGAGAGAGAGAGAGAGA
>JAOPHQ010001012.1:20000-30000 GCA_030340625.1 Merluccius polli
AATTTGGCTAATGAAGTGGTTGTCATTTTTATAATTGACGACCAAAATTTTAATCATAATCATTAGCCTGGAACAAGCAAATTTGTAAAAAAGAAAAGATAAAGTCCCGTCCCATGGTCCCTCCTCCTCTCCCTAACCCAGGATTTCTATTTGTCATTCTGATTTGATTGACAGCTGAGGACACATGTGGGGGCACTGTGAGGGGCGGCAGTGGGGTGGTGACCAGTCCCGGTTACCCCGGCAACTATGGTAACCAGGCCGACTGTACATGGATCCTATTGGCTGAACCTGGAGACACCATCTCTGTCATCTTTACAGACTTCCAGACGGAGGAGAAATACGACTACCTGGAAGTGGAGGGATCCGAACCACCAACCATCTGGTGAGTCATAAAACCTTTTTTCCCCCGTCAACACTTTTAAGTCCCACAATTGTGTGCTTATTGTCGCTGTAATTATGGTTGTGAAGTGCAACAACCTGGGGTTTGGGGAAGGCTAAATCACCGACCATCTGGAAAATGTAAGATTATACTGTGATTGTGTTGTGGAAATGGAGGACAGGTATGCAGGTGTGAAGGCAGGGAGAAGGAGTGGTGAGATGGGTTACTACGGAAACCCTGTGGCGAGAAGTAGACCGGACCATGAGTTCAACCGTTCAACCACAACACACACCTGACCAACGCTGTGGGGTTTCTCTTATGATGGCGCCGCCACAGAGGCGTCGGCGTAGGACAAAACACGGGTGTCACTCATAAACACCAATTATGGGTCTGTTCCTGTTGTGCGCCAGGGATAGGGTAGTGGAGTACACTAGCGAAGCTAAGTCTGCTAGCCGCGAACCGGTACATAACATGAGCAGACCCGTAATTAGCGTAGTGAGCGACAGCTGTGTTTGTCCTACGATGACGCCTCTGTGAAGAGGGTCTATTGTCATTTTCTCAGTGGCGAAATTGAATTTATGTAGCGTACAAAATATAGGCAAGACACCTCCTTGACCCCCCCCCGCCAAATAAAACAATAACAAACAAACCAACCCGCACAAAATCCAACAAGAGAGAAAGAAAGCACACATACTGAAACCAAATTAGATATTTACAGCACCTCAACCTGCGCTCCTCGCACCGGTCTCAACTGCATAACTGTCACTGACCACACCGGGGGAAATGACAGGGTAACATTTTTGTTTCACTTTCACTTTCGCTCAATTCAGTTGCGCCGGCCAACGGGAGAGACGGCGCCTTTTTAGGAGATGAGGTTTTTTTTTTTGTTTCTTCCCCCCCCCCCCCCCCCAGTTCCTTTCAGCCTCAGTGGTTTGACAAATGGCGGTTGCTAACGCTAACATATAGAGAGCCATTGTGATTTCTGCTGGCGCCCGAGACCAGCGGGTGGAGAAAAGACACAGAAAACACGGAGAGGAAAAAACAACTCTTGGCTTTCCGTCGGCAGTCAAGATAGGCTTTTCCTACTGAATGCCTTTTTTTTTTCTCTTTCAATTGTCTGATAGCGGGGGTTTTTTTTCGCATGGGAAATTTGCCATTCATGAAGATGCAATTTGCGCTCTTGTCGGCTTAGACAAAACGCTGGCATAAGCAGGGTTGTGGGGGGGGGACTATCCTGGGGATATTGTTTCATACTATAGGACTCCCTTGGACAAAAGGTGATCCTTTTTTCAGTCGCTGGAGCCGGCTGTGAAGTCTGTCCTGTAAGTGGCTAACGCGTGGTAAACTGCGGGAAGAGCAGCCGCAGAATACGTCGGAAAAAAGGGACTATCGACCATCGGGGAGAAGACAATCAGCGAGCTGTCCGATGCGATGCCACAGGAGATGATCAAAGTGTTTACCCACGCCGTCCTGAAGGATATCGCGTCCCGAAGGGGACCGACCGGCGTGACGGAGGACAACTTTTTGGGTACTTTTAGGAACGAGGGTAGTTGAATTTGGGGGCAGCGTTCGCTCTCCAACTCGAGTCGCGCCAAGTCTTTGAAGCCTTCCTCCTCCGCTGTGAACCCCCCCCCCCCCCCCCCCTTGTTAAATCATCTGATGCAGGGGTGTGTGGAGGAGAGACGGAGGACCTCTCTTACCGCCGGGGAGGGAAGAGCGTGTGAAGCTTCGGCTCGAGGTCAGAGCGGTGCGCCGAGTCGAACCGAGGGAGAGGAGACGGAGAGGGGAAAATACGGCGGGGGGGGGGGGGGGGGGGGGGGGGGTGGGGCGACAGAGGGCGGCCATCTTTCAGCTATTTAGACCTTCCCGCCGTTTGGTGGAAATAGCGGACGTCTGGCCGCGAGCGCCGCGCCGCACCGCCCCGAGGCCCAAACCGCTTGATGTCATGCTGGAAAAGTGGAGTTTTGCTCGGTTCAGTCCGTACTGTGGCGGTATATATACTGTATCACGGTAATTGGTTGTGTAATTGGTGGTATAATAGAATAATGGTTTGGACTGACTTGGTTGTTTATAAGGAGTTCTAAGGATGTCTACCCGGTATTTTAGTGTCTGTAATTTGCTTTTATGTTGCCGGCTGAATGAAGTGGATGTTGAATTGAATCAAGTTAAACCCGGAGCAGGCCCCCGATTGTTGACTCGGTTAGATGTAAGGAATTAGGTCTCTACGCGGCTGTGATAAAGCGCTTGTATTGTTTTTATAGCTAGTTGTTATCTGCGCGTTTTTACCTCACAGTTTGTTGTAAAAGTCATATAATTAGTCGAGTGTAATTTGGGCCGAAAGCGCTTCACTCACTAGCCGGGTAATTGCACTAACTAGCTTAGCATTGAAAGCTACCGATAGCTCCCGATTGCATTTTCCTGGTTGTGTGCTCATAAAAAAAAAAAAAAATGTTTTATAGCTCTAGCACTGTATTGATTGATGGTAAATTAGACTATTGATCTGCTAATGCTGTTGCAGTAACCAATTTAACTGTAATCATGGGCAGGCATGCATGTGTGCAATCAATTGGAAAGTAATGACGGCCATGCAACAGCGGCGGAGGTTACCCTGTATATGTTTACTTGGGTGTACACTTCCCCGCTGATTGCCCTGTACAAATGTGACTTGTCTACGTTTAGCGCGCGTTTGATGTTAATTGAAAACGGTTTACGTGACATGAAAGGATCATGGAGCGCACCTGGACTGTTAATATTTAATATTGTGTCATGTAGCAGACACTATCCCCAAAGTGGCTTGCGGTGAATGTGAATGCAGATGCAGTACACGCCTTCATGTACTGTGCAAAACATGGACAAAAAAAACAACAACCGGGGCTATACTCAATGAAATAGTAAGCCGTCGAAAACATCGACTTTCGCCGAAACGTTAGTCATCGTTCTTTCTTTAGATTTGAGGTTTGGCGTACGCTCTGCGAAAACCCACTCAGAATGCGCTGGACTCGCTGTAGACAGACATTACGAGTCTGTAAGTACTACACACGCTGGCTTTCTAGTGACAGCGCCCGCTCATGCTGACAGGCAGCGTAGCCGCCCCTGCGTTCAACCTGCGGGCACATACTGTACACACACACACACACACACACACACACACATACATATGCATGCGTGACTCCGCTGCCTCCGCACAGCTGTCAAACGGACTTACAAATACCTTTCGATGTATATCATTATTGTTAGCAGCAGCAGCGGCAATACTAATGATAATGATTGTCATCGTCGCCGTCGACACACACACACACACACACACACACACGCTTTTGTCCATTGGTGCATAGACACACAGACACACAATGAATTCGTGACAATGGTAAGTTTAACAGATATAGCGACGCCTGACCTGCTTATTCCTGTGCAGCTGCTGGCTGCTCTGTACCGCTCTCTCCCACTTAAAATAGTGTTACTTTTAAATGATTTACAAAAACAATAAAATAGGCGGTTGTACATCTAACACAATAACAAAACAGACGGACACAGTGCCAACAACACTTGTTGGAAGAAAGGCAGCGTTTGGCAGTAGTTGAACGACTACGAAAGTGACAAAACAGACACACAGTGCTGCCCACCCTCGCTGGCAGAAAGGCGGTGTTTGTCGACCGCTATATTACACATAAAGTGTACTTTCTGTGTTTCGTGAGCGGCGGTCGGGAAACCGCGGCGTGCGTAAATCGACGCGGCGGCGGGGAGGATGGCGGCGGGTTTGCTATCGGACCCCAAACTAAAATATTGACCGTCCGCCTCGAATCAATTTGGGACGTCCGTTCGAGAAGCGCCAGTCGATCGCCGTGTTTCGGGTTAAGGTTATGATCTAGTTTGTGTGTTTGGAAACGTTCATCGGGGGCCGCCATCGATTCGGAGGCACGGCTATCGATTTGCCATTAGTTTGATTAAGTGGTATTCGAAGGTTGTCAAATGAATCATACGTACGTTGGCGGCGTTGCAATTATTTACAACATGGATGCTGATTAATTGCAGGGGGTCAAAGCTTGTGGGGGCATAGGTTTTATATATGGACCTATTTCGATATACATGTGGTGTTTTTGACTCTCGGTGTGTGTTGTGTGTGTGTGTGTATGATGTGTGTGTGTGTGTGTGTGTGTGTGTGTGTGTAGATATGTGTGGCGTGTGTCCCCTCTGTCCTCCTGGAAACCCCTGAAGCTTGATGTTGACAGACACCAATCACACGGCACAAAACACACAAACCCCCCCCCGTCCGTCCGTAATCTTTCTCTATACACAACCCTTTGTTTACCTATTTGTCTTATCGGAAATTATAACGGCGACAAAAGACAGAGAGACACTTTGAAATGACATTAAAACAGTTTTGCGGCGAACAAACACGGTTACTGTTTGAGGACAAGATGGCGCCAGGCGACAACCACCAGCTAAACTTCAACATACGGGGAAAACGGTCAATATAATTGTTCCCGGCCAATTTCAATTTGATTTATAACTTTATTTTTTTTTAAATTTTTTTTTTGGGGGGGGGGGGGGGGTGTTGATACGACTCCAGGCATATTTAATTCTGGCCAAAAAAAAAAAAAAGTAACCGTTTTGCTGCCCAAAATGCCGTCATTTGGGAGGGCAAGCCAAAGCTTAATTCAGCCCTGAAACGGGGAAGCGGCTGCCCTGATTTACATGGCATTAGCGCTGTTAGCCAAGAGCAGCAGGGGAACGGGGACTGCCCAGTTGTTGTTTGTCTCCGTTGGCAGGAGTCGTTTGTTACTGCTCTTTTGCCGTGTAAACAGTGCTGCGCTTTCCAAGTCCCGCTTAAAAATGCATGAAGATAATAATGCGCATCCGTATAGTCTTGAACCTGGAACAAAGGCGATAAAATGTAAAATAAAAATTCCAAAAAAAAGAAGAAGAAAAAGACAACGTTAGTGATTACGTTGCTTTATTACTTATCTTAATATTAAAAATACAATACAATTTAAAGTTTATGACATACACTTCGTCGTAATCGTAACCATTCTCTGCAGCATAATCATGAAGAAGTTCGTAATTTTTAAGACAGCATTTAAAATACAATAATAAAAAAGGCTGAAGAGCATAATGTAACATTTTTATTTGGTTCAATGATTAGATATTTTTTTCACATTTTATTTCAGAAGCTAACAGTGAGGATGCATCCGCTTTTCATGATCAGAAATTCCCTACGTTGACATGAATGATGACACGAGTAAAACCCTCTCCAAACGATCCCGTCTTATCTCTCCTTTTAAAAGTCAGTGTAACCACTAGACCAAGTCATGCTAACACCCACTTCACTCCGGTGGATAAACTAAAGAATGGCGCTAAAGTGATTGCTGTGAATAATTAGGACACGATGCTAATAGCTGAATGCTAATTTATGAAAGGCTTTTCATGGTAATGGATGATTTGGTAACATAAGAGCATGTGGGAGAAATGTGTTTCATGTTTATCAGTTGCTGCAGGCAGACAGAAACATGAGCACACACGCACACGCACACACACACACACACGCACACACGCACACACACACACGCACACACACTCACAAAGACAGACAGACAAAGACAGACATGCTCGTAATCATGCATGTTCAGAATTTTACAGAAGGCTGACTTTAATACACAATTTTGATCGCACATACACACACAGACACAGACAGACAGACAGACACACACACACACACACACACACACACACACATATTGCCACATATTAATTCTCACCATAATTAGGGATATGATTATTACATTTCTAAAACCCTCATATACTTTTTGATTCAATTAACTGATTGAATACTATAACTTCTTTACTCACACTAAAGACAATCACATACAGTTGTCAATCCTTGCATTTCCTTTTTTGTGTGTGTGTGTGTGTGGCAGTTAAAAATTCATGGACAAAACCACGAAAAGAAAACAAAAAAGACAAATGAATCAATCTAAATAAGAGCAGAGGGGACAATAGCTCGTCTCATAGCGCAATTGGGACGCTGTATGGATAGTCCCGCCTTGAGCTGAGCAGCCGAGTTGGTTCAGTGGACACAGATGATTACACTCAGCCAGGCCACAGCGGCTTGGTGTGTCTCCCACTGCATGGTGTGGATCATCTTGCAACTATAAGCCAAGCACACACACACACACACACACACACACACACACACACACACACACACACACACACACATAAACTTACAAATACACACACTTGTGTGCTCTGACCCTGTTACTAGTTACAGTTTTGTTCAAAAACAACATTCAACCATCTACTGTTGTGGGCTATAATTCAAGGAAGAGACTTTAGATGTGTGTGTGTGTGTGTGTGTGTGTGTGTGTGTGTGTGTGTGTGTGTGTGTGTGTGTGTGTGCATATTTGTTTAAGAAAGTTAAGAGTTGCTTGGCATCCGCTTGAAAGATTAAAGGAGGCTTGTGTTGGAAGGTAAAGTAAGAGCAATTGTGTTTTTGTATGAGAGTGCGCAGTGTGTGTGTGTGTGTGTGTGTGTGTGTGTTTGTGTGCATGCGTAAATGTGTGTGTGCACGTATGCATGTGTGTGTGTGTGTGTGTGTCTGTGAGTGCTTAAGTGTGTGTGTGTGTGTGTGTTTGTGCGTGCGCCTAAGTGTGTGTGTGTGTGTGTGTGTGCGCCTATATGTGTGCGTGTGTTTGTGTGTGTACACCTAAGTGTGTGTGTGTGTGTGCGTGTGCGTGTGCGCGCGCGCATGATGTTATGCTTTCCGAGTGCTAATCAATGCTGCTGGCAGAGAGGATGCTGGGAGACCAGCAGCATCCGGAATAGGAAATGGAGCAGCGACCTTGAGCACAAGTGTGTGTGTGTGTGTCTCTGTGTGTGTGCGTGCGCACGTCTCCCTGTTTCACCACGGCAACGCCAGAACATCCCCCACCCCTTACCGCAACCCACCCAGCACATTGCAATACATGACACAGCGGCAGCGGCGGCGGCGACGGGATTTGCTGTACATGGCAGAATAAATGTGTCGTGTTGCACGTATAATGTCAGGGCCTGCGAACGCCATCTGGGGACCGCGGCTGTGATTAAGGGCCGAGCGAACGCCACTGACCCGACTCGACTCCACGGCGACGGCGCGGAGGTGCCGCCGCGGGAGGGGACGGAGAGGTGGAGGACAAGCGACGCGCTAGAACGCGACGGGGTCGTGGCGAGGAGAGAGGGGAGAGAGAGAGAGAGAGAGAGAGAGAGAGAGAGAGAGAGAGAGAGAGACGGGATTTGGTGATTCAGGCTGACGAGCGGGAAGACGGCGTACTTCTGGCGTTACAGGTGGAGGGACGGATTAAAGACGAGAGGAAGAGACAGGCACACACACACATACACAGACACACACACACACACACACACTTGTGCTCCAAATAAGCCCGCCTCAGCCCTCGCCGGGCGTCCGACCGGGCCTTTCACCCAAACTCGGCCTCGAGCGGCGAGCGGGGAGAGAAAGAAACCGGCTTTCGACCCGGCGCCGCGCGGCGAAGGGAACGCCACGGGTATAGAAGCGGTCCTAGACGAACGTCGTCAGTGTTTAAACCAAACACGCCTGGATCCTCGCCATCTGCCCGCCAAAAAAAAACATGCGGTCCCCTCCCGCCCCCATCCCCCCACCTTCCTTCCCTGGAGGATTTACACAGCTAATGTCTCGGATCGGGGGCCGCATCCACGGCGGCGATGTAACAAATATCGTGATTTGCAAATATTTGCGCTGGGAGGATACAATTGTTTACGACCTCGGGGGGCAAAGGCGGACATTTCTATTACGGCGGCTTAGAGGCGGCGTGCGTGCGCGCGCGCACACACACACACACACACACACCCACGCGCACGCACGCACGCACACGCCGCTCCGTCAGCCAAAGTGTTGCGAGATTAAATTAACACAGGCGTATTTACAGAAGTGACGGCGTGATGTGCCTGTAAACAGCTTAATTATACTGTGCCAGTAATGAAAGAGCCGTGCAAATAGAGCGGAGGGGTTTTTTTTAGATGAATCTGCCGCCGTATCTACTCAACTTTTTTCAACACGAGGCTCTGCTCCACCCCCCCCCCCCCCCCCCCCCCCTCCCCTCCTCCCACCCACCAAACAACCGAGGGCTGCGTTCAGGCGCGTCCAACTTTCCCCACAAATCACACGACTCGTTCCAGCGACTCATTAGCCGCGGCGGGGTTGGCACATCCCGTAATACCCCCCTCTTGATCCGCGCTAACGGTACCCGATGTTGGGACTCTCTCAACCGAAATACCGACTTCTTGAGTAGCAACTGTTGACGCTCAGACTTTCGCCGCCGGGCGTATTTCAAAGAGGAATATGCAACACAACAACAACAGTCAATTTCGGTTTATGCGGGGGGAAAAAAATATGTCAGGAGATGGGATGGGAACACGTGATGCTTTAGGATTTTTTTTTTTTTTTTTTTGGTTTTTCTAACTGTTGAGTGACTGGGAGGTTGTCGTCTGTAGATATAAAAATACGATCCCGTAATAAATACCTGTTGGTGGAGACACCAGACACTCCAGCGTCTTCCCTGCAACTGTGACATCTCTTCTGTAACTGCTTCTGTTTCTGCATGGCGGAAATTGATTAGACTTTATTCAGCCCCTTCTGGGGCAATGGTGGGATAGGGTGGGCTATGTGTTTTGCGTGTGTGTGTGTGTGTGTGTCCCTGTGTGTGTGTGAGGGGGGGGGTGCAGGGGTGTGTGCACTGTGTGTGTGTGTGTGTGTGTGTGTGTGTGTATTGATCAACTGTATTTCATTATGTTTGTGATTTTGTTTGTGTGTGTGTGTGTGTGTGTGCCGGGGTCCGTCTACAGAGCAGTATTGTGAAACCCTGCACCCTGTATGCGTGTGTTAGGGTCAGGGTCCATTTTTTAAAACCATAAAAACCTCTCCCCAAAACATGGAGGTTTTAAAAAAAATAAATAAAAAAAAGCAACCGAACATTATAACGTCTGTTTCCAATGTGCCATCAGCTGCTGCCCTCTCTTCTGCCACAGGGGGGAAGCAATCATCTGCAAATCACTGTTTTTTCCTCCATGCTTGTTTCCATACATAATAAACCCATTAACAAATCCAGTATGAGGCTACTAGGCATGTTTTGAGTAATAGACTAGCGATGAATGATGGCCTTCGTAAGCTCGCTATTCATAACTTTGTGTTCGTAGGCGAGGCCGGACCCACGAGCTGAGAGGAATTATTAAATCAGCATTATATCTGGCCGTCGGTTGGAGATGGAGCGACGTAGCCGGCCAAAAGCATCATATTTTTTTCTCCATATTCTGCATGTATGGAGATATAGTTTGATATGTCATTTGACCTTATTAATTTTCATTAATTTTCATCTTACCTTGTAAAACTGTGGAGTAAGAAAGACATCCGCCAGCACTTTATACCTTCGCTTGCATCAATATTTATAAAGCTTAAGCTTTGCACACATAGCGACCGTGAAGCCATAAAAGGTAGGGCTCATTTTGGCAAAAAAACCCAGTATTGATATTGCCAGCGTCATATTTTATAGAAGCGTGATATAGCGTCCTATTGGAAAATGGGCCAACCAGAGTAAGGGGTGGCTGAGATTG
>JAOPHQ010001013.1:10000-20000 GCA_030340625.1 Merluccius polli
ATTCCATAGTACATACTACATACTATTCCATAGTACATAGTACATACTACATACTATTCCATAGTACATACTACATACTATTCCATAGTACATACTACATACTATTACATAGTACATACTACATACTATTACATAGTACATACTACATACTATTCCATAGTACATACTACATACTATTCCATAGTACATACTACATACTATTACATAGTACATACTACATACTATTCCATAGTACATAGTACATACTATTACATAGTACATACTACATACTATTACATAGTACATACTACATACTATTCCATAGTACATAGTACATACTACATACTATTCCATAGTACATACTACATACTATTCCATAGTACATACTACATACTATTCCATAGTACATAGTACATACTACATACTATTACATAGTACATAGTACATACTATTACATAGTACATACTACATACTATTCCATAGTACATACTACATACTATTCCATAGTACATAGTACATACTACATTACATAGTACATACTACATACTATTACATAGTACATACTACATACTATTACATAGTACATACTACATACTATTCCATAGTACATACTACATACTACATTACATAGTACATACTACATACTATTCCATAGTACATACTACATACTACATTACATAGTACATACTACATACTATTCCATAGTACATACTACATACTATTACATAGTACATACTACATACTATTACATAGTACATACTACATACTATTCCATAGTACATACTACATACTACATTACATAGTACATACTACATACTATTCCATAGTACATAGTACATACTATTACATAGTACATACTACATACTACATTACATAGTACATACTACATACTATTACATAGTACATACTATTCCATAGTACATAGTACATACTATTCCATAGTACATACTACATACTACATACTATTCCATAGTACATAGTACATACTATTCCATAGTACATAGTACATACTATTACATAGTACATAGTACATACTATTCCATAGTACATAGTACATACTATTACATAGTACATACTACATACTACATTACATAGTACATACTACATACTATTCCATAGTACATAGTACATACTATTCCATAGTACATACTACATACTATTCCATAGTACATAGTACATACTATTCCATAGTACATAGTACATACTATTACATAGTACATACTACATACTACATTACATAGTACATACTACATACTATTCCATAGTACATACTACATACTATTCCATAGTACATACTACATACTATTCCATAGTACATAGTACATACTATTACATAGTACATACTACATACTACATTACATAGTACATACTACATACTATTACATAGTACATACTACATACTATTCCATAGTACATAGTACATAGTACATACTATTCCATAGTACATAGTACATACTATTCCATAGTACATACTACATACTATTCCATAGTACATAGTACATACTACATACTATTACATAGTACATACTACATACTATTCCATAGTACATACTACATACTACATTACATAGTACATACTACATACTATTACATAGTACATACTATTCCATAGTACATACTACATACTATTCCATAGTACATACTACATACTATTACATAGTACATAGTACATACTATTCCATAGTACATAGTACATACTATTACATAGTACATACTACATACTATTACATAGTACATACTACATACTATTCCATAGTACATAGTACATACTACATACTATTCCATAGTACATACTACATACTATTCCATAGTACATACTACATACTATTCCATAGTACATAGTACATACTACATACTATTACATAGTACATAGTACATACTATTACATAGTACATACTACATACTATTCCATAGTACATACTACATACTATTCCATAGTACATAGTACATACTACATTACATAGTACATACTACATACTATTACATAGTACATACTACATACTATTACATAGTACATACTACATACTATTCCATAGTACATAGTACATACTATTCCATAGTACATACTACATACTATTACATAGTACATAGTACATACTATTACATAGTACATACTACATACTATTCCATAGTACATACTACATACTACATACTATTCCATAGTACATACTACATACTATTCCATAGTACATAGTACATAGTACATACTATTCCATAGTACATAGTACATACTATTCCATAGTACATAGTACATACTACATACTATTCCATAGTACATAGTACATAGTACATACTACATACTATTCCATAGTACATAGTACATACTATTCCATAGTACATAGTACATACTACATACTATTCCATAGTACATAGTACATACTATTCCATAGTACATAGTACATACTACATACTATTCCATAGTACATAGTACATACTATTCCATAGTACATAGTACATACTACATACTATTCCATAGTACATACTATTCCATAGTACATACTACATACTATTACATAGTACATAGTACATACTATTCCATAGTACATAGTACATACTATTCCATAGTACATAGTACATACTACATACTATTCCATAGTACATAGTACATACTATTCCATAGTACATAGTACATACTATTACATAGTACATAGTACATACTATTCCATAGTACATAGTACATAGTACATACTATTCCATAGTACATAGTACATACTAGGAGTGGTCACGCTGTTACAGAGGGCAGTAGAGAGAGAGAATGAGAGAGAGACATTGGAGATGGGTGAGATGTGTGTTGCGAGATGATGGCTATGATGCTAATGTATGTAGCGTTAGCTCAGGGCGTGATGCTAATATCTGTAGCGTTAGCGCAGGATGTGTGTTGTGGGGACGCCCTCAGAAAACAACTTCAACAGCAAACAACAATATCATATATCACAGAGATAACATCTTTAACCAAACAACCATCACGGAAATCATCATCAGTACCGAACCTTAAAGGGATGCGTAGTATGAGGACCTCACCTCAGCATGAGGCTGCTGAGAGACTAGCTAACATGACCTTTGACCTCAGCATGAGGCTGCTGAGAGACTAGCTAACATGACCTTTGACCTCAGCATGACCTTACCTGAGAGACTAGCTAACATGACCTTTGACCTCAGCATGACCTTACCTGAGAGACTAGCTAACATGACCTTTGACCTCAGCATGAGGCTGCTGAGAGACTAGCTAACATGACCTTTGACCTCAGCATGAGGCTGCTGAGAGACTAGCTAACATGACCTTTGACCTCAGCATGACCTTACCTGAGAGACTAGCTAACATGACCTTTGACCTCAGCATGACCTTACCTGAGAGACTAGCTAACATGACCTTTGACCTCAGCATGAGGCTGCTGAGAGACTAGCTAACATGAACTTTGACCTCAGCATGACCTTACCTGAGAGACTAGCTAACATGACCTTTGACCTCAGCATGACCTTACCTGAGAGACTAGCTAACATGACCTTTGACCTCAGCATGACCTTACCTAGGGCTGCTGAGACTAGCTAACATGAACTTTGACCTCAGCATGAGGGCTGCTGAGAGACTATCTAACATGACCTTTGACCTCAGTGTGACCTTACCCGAGGGCTGCTGAGAGACTAGCTAACATGACCTTTGACCTCAGTGTGACCTTACCCGAGGGCTGCTGAGAGACTAGCTAACATGACCTTTGACCTCAGTGTGACCTTACCTGAGGGCTACTGAGAGACTAGCTAACATGACCTTTGACCTCAGTGTGACCTTACCTGAGGGCTGCTGAGAGACTAGCTAACATGACCTTTGACCTCAGCGTGACCTTACCTGAGGGCTGCTGAGAGACTAGCTAACATGACCTTTGACCTCAGCGTGACCTTACCCGGGGGCTGCTGAGAGACTAGCTAACATGACCTTTGACCTCAGCATGAGGGCTGCTGAGAGACTAGCTAACATGACCTTTGACCTCAGCATGAGGGCTGCTGAGAGACTAGCTAACATGACCTTTGACCTCAGCATGACCTTACCTGAGAGACTAGCTAACATGACCTTTGACCTCAGCATGAGGGCTGCTGAGAGACTAGCTAACATGACCTTTGACCTCAGCGTGACCTTACCTGAGAGACTAGCTAACATGACCTTTGACCTCAGCGTGACCTTACCTGAGAGACTAGCTAACATGACCTTTGACCTCAGTGTGACCTTACCTGAGAGGCTGCTGAGAGACTAGCTAACATGACCTTTGACCTCAGCGTGACCTTACCTGAGAGACTAGCTAACATGACCTTTGACCTCAGCGTGACCTTACCTGAGGGCTGCTGAGAGACTAGCTAACATGACCTTTGACCTCAGCGTGACCTTACCCGGGGGCTGCTGAGACTAGCTAACATGACCTTTGACCTCAGCATGAGGGCTGCTGAGAGACTAGCTAACATGACCTTTGACCTCAGTGTGACCTTACCTGAGAGACTAGCTAACATGACCTTTGACCTCAGTGTGACCTTACCTGAGAGGCTGCTGAGAGACTAGCTAACATGACCTTTGACCTCAGCGTGACCTTACCCGGGGGCTGCTGAGGGGGCTGGACGACAGGCCGGTCGACGCTCCGCTGACAGAACGAGATCTGCAAAAGGTCAGAGGTCAACAAGTCAGAATCACACCACTGCACGTCGGTGTGTGTGTATATTAGAGTGTGTACCTCTGGCTGTGTGCGGCGGTGTCCAGGCCCCTGCGTGGCGGGGTGGGAGACCCCTGATGTGTGTGTGTGTGTACCTCTGGCTGTGTGCGGCGGTGTCCAGGCCCCTGCGTGTCGGGGGTGGGAGACCCCTGCTGTGTGTGTGTATATTAGAGTGTGTACCTCTGGCTGTGTGCGGCGGTGTCCAGGCCCCTGCGTGGCGGGGTGGGAGACCCCTGATGTGTGTGTGTGTGTACCTCTGGCTGTGTGCGGCGGTGTCCAGGCCCCTGCGTGGCGGGGTGGGAGACCCCTGCTGTGTGTGTGTATATTAGAGTGTGTACCTCTGGCTGTGTGCGGCGGTGTCCAGGCCCCTGCGTGGCGGGGTGGGAGACCCCTGCTGTGTGTGTGTGTGTACCTCTGGCTGTGTGCGGCGGTGTCCAGGCCCCTGCGTGGCGGGGTGGGAGACCCCTGCTCGGTGACGCTCAGCACTTCCAGACTCTTCCTCTCTGGACGGCATCGCCCGTGACGACTCAGCAGGGGGGAGTCCACCCGCTTCCTGGGAGGGTCTGCTGGGTTACCATGGAAACACACACTATACCATATATATAAATACTAAACTATAGATACTATAAAACACAATACCATATATACATATATATGTATATATATAATACACAAAATATATATTATATACTATCCAACACTATTTCACATTCATTTATTACTAGTGATGGGAATCGATACGATTTTTCCGATTCCGATTCCATTTTCGATTCCGCTTAACGATTCGGTTCTTTATCGATTCTCTTATCGATTCTCATTTGGAAAAAAAGGATTCAGTGACGTTCGTCTGGAGCGCATCGAAAACGCGACATTCAGAAATCGGTATCGCATGCTGTGTGCGCAAATGTTTTTGCATGTTGGAAGTATTTCCTCCCTTTGAGGAAATATCCACGTTGCAAGTATTGCAAGTTGCCCTGTTGCCGTCTTTTCTTGTGAAGTGTAACCAAACTTTGGAGCGTTTGTACCGCTTGGGCGCCATGGTTACTGTTGACTGCTGGCTGCACTGGCGTCGCTAGGCAACGTGCGTGGTGACGTCATTCACGTCCACTGGAATCGATAAGGGAATCGTTTGCAAAATTGGCAAATCGATTCCAAGGAATTGAAACACTGGGAACCGGTTCACAACAAGAACCGGTTTTCGATTCCCATCCCTATTTATTACACACAGATACGCCATCCCATTTAGAAGAGAGAAAGAGACATAGACATAGACATAGAGAGAGAGAGAGAGAGAGAGAGAGAGAGAGACAGAGACAGAGACAGAGAAGAGAGAGAGAGAGAGAGAGAGAGAGAGAGAGAGAGAGAGAGAGAGAGAGAGAGAGAGGGGGGAGGGCGTCCAGAGTCTCTCTGCTGCCACCTGCAGACGGACCCGCGTCGTTGCGCGGCGGCAGTTCCTCGTCTTCGTAGCTTGGGTACCGCTCCTTCCTGTCCAGCAACAGGAAGTAGATCATTTTCTCCTGGTTGTCCCTGAGGGGGAGAGAGAGAGGGAGAGAGAGAGAGAGGGAGAGAGAGAGAGAGAGAGAGAGAGGCGACATTACCATGACAACCCTAATGACAATGTTTACACTCAGTTAAGTACTACAGTGTATATACATGTTGGGTTGTTCTTCTGGACCAATCAGAGGACACCTACTCTAGACTGGTGAGGTCCCGGGTGAGCTGGACCAATCAGAGGACACCTGCTCTAGACTGGTGAGGTCCCGGGTGAGCTGGACCAATCAGAGGACACCTACTCTAGACTGGTGAGGTCCCGGGTGAGCTGGACCAATCAGAGGACACCTACTCTAGACTGGTGAGGTCCCGGGTGAGCTGGACCAATCAGAGGACACCTACTCTAGACTGGTGAGGTCCCGGGTGAGCTGGACCAATCAGAGGACACCTACTCTAGACTGGTGAGGTCCCGGGTGAGTTGGACCAATCAGAGGACACCTACTCTAGACTGGTGAGGTCCCGGGTGAGCTGGACCAATCAGAGGACACCTACTCTAGACTGGTGAGGTCCCGGGTGAGCTGGACCAATCAGAGGACACCTGCTCTAGACTGGTGAGGTCCCGGGTGAGCTGGACCAATCAGAGGACACCTACTCTAGACTGGTGAGGTCCCGGGTGAGCTGGACCAATCAGAGGACACCTACTCTAGACTGGTGAGGTCCCGGGTGAGCTGGACCAATCAGAGGACACCTACTCTAGACTGGTGAGGTCCCGGGTGAGCTGGACCAATCAGAGGACACCTACTCTAGACTGGTGAGGTCCCGGGTGAGCTGGACCAATCAGAGGACACCTACTCTAGACTGGTGAGGTCCCGGGTGAGTTGGACCAATCAGAGGACACCTACTCTAGACTGGTGAGGTCCCGGGTGAGCTGGACCAATCAGAGGACACCTACTCTAGACTGGTGAGGTCCCGGGTGAGCTGGACCAATCAGAGGACACCTGCTCTAGACTGGTGAGGTCCCGGGTGAGCTGGACCAATCAGAGGACACCTACTCTAGACTGGTGAGGTCCCGGGTGAGCTGGACCAATCAGAGGACACCTACTCTAGACTGGTGAGGTCCCGGGTGAGCTGGACCAATCAGAAGAGTGGACACCTGCTCTAGACTGGTGAGGTCCCGGGTGAGTTGGACCAATCAGAGGACACCTACTCTAGACTGGTGAGGTCCCGGGTGAGCTGGACCAATCAGAGGACACCTACTCTAGACTGGTGAGGTCCCGGGTGAGCTGGACCAATCAGAGGACACCTGCTCTAGACTGGTGAGGTCCCAGGTGAGCTGGACCAATCAGAGGACACCTACTCTAGACTGGTGAGGTCCCGGGTGAGCTGGACCAATCAGAGGACACCTACTCTAGACTGGTGAGGGTCCCGGGTGAGCTGGACCAATCAGAGGACACCTACTCTAGACTGGTGAGGTCCCGGGTGAGCTGGACCAATCAGAGGACACCTACTCTAGACTGGTGAGGTCCCGGGTGAGCTGGACCAATCAGAGGACACCTACTCTAGACTGGTGAGGTCCCGGGTGAGCTGGACCAATCAGAGGACACCTACTCTAGACTGGTGAGGTCCCGGGTGAGCTGGACCAATCAGAGGACACCTACTCTAGACTGGTGAGGTCCCGGGTGAGCTGGTCTCGGTCTCTGAAGCAGCCCAGAGAGTGCATGCTGTCCAGGACGTCCGGGTCCAGGTCACACCGCTCCGGGACCCGGCCCACACACAGCCTGCGGGGGGGGGGCTGCTCCGGACACGGCTCGTTGCGACCCCCACTGCAACACACACATTATAACACACACACATTATAACACACACACATTATAACACACACACATTATAACACACACACATTATAACACACACATTATAACACACACATTATAACACACACATTATAACACACACGTTGTATATTACACACACACATTATAACACACACACATTATAACACACACATTATAACACACACATTATAACACACACACATTATAACACACACATTATAACACACACATTATAACACACACATTATAACACACACATTATAACACACACGTTGTATATTACACACACACATTATAACACACACACATTATAACACACACATTATAACACACACATTATAACACACACATTATAACACACACATTATAACACACACGTTGTATATATTACACACACACATTATAACACACACATTATAACACACATATTATAACACACACATTATAACACACACGTTGTATATATTACACACACACATTATAACACACACATTATAACACACACGTATATATTACACACACACATTATAACACACACATTATAACACACACGTTGTATATATTACACACACACATTATAACACACACATTATAACACACACATTATAACACACACGTTGTATATATTACACACACACATTATAACACACACATTATAACACACACATTATAACACACACACATTATAACACACACATTATAACACACACGTTGTATATATTACACACACACATTATAACACACACATTATAACACACACACATTATAACACAAACATTATAACACACATATTACACACACACATTATAACACACACGTTGTATATTACACACATTATATATACACACACATAGACACACACACATTACATATCACTACATAAACACATTACAGTACATATGTGTGTGTGTGTGTGTGTGTGGGGGGGGGGGGAACTCACAGGTACCAGGCGTGTTTCTGGATGACCTCTAGCTGGAAGGGTCCGGGGTCGGGGGTCAGGGGTCCAGGGGTCCGGGGTCCAGGGTCCGGGGTCAGGGGTCAGGGGTCCGGGGTCCAGGGTCCGGGGTCAGGGGTCAGGGGTCAGGGGTCAGGGGTAGGACAGATAAAAGTTTAGTCAGGACGTCACTTCAGTGCTCTCACTCTCTTTGTTTTTTTTAGATCATCAATTGTAAATCAATGAGTTTAGAACGGGTCTTAATTAAAATACGCTTCCTATAACCTCACCTAACTTTGCGTCCTATAACCTCACCTATCTTTGTGTCCTATAACCTCACCTATCTTTGTGTCCTATAACCTCACCTATCTTTGCGTCCTATAACCTCACCTATCTTTGCGTCCTATAACCTCACCTATCTTTGCGTCCTATAACCTCACCTATCTTTGCGTCCTATAACCTCACCTATCTTTGCGTCCTATAACCTCACCTATCTTTGTGTCCTATAACCTCACCTATCTTTGTGTCCTATAACCTCACCTATCTTTGCGTCCTATAACCTCACCTATCTTTGCGTCCTATAACCTCACCTATCTTTGCGTCCTATAACCTCACCTATCTTTGGGTCCTATAACCTCACCTATCTTTGTGTCCTATAACCTCACCTATCTTTGCGTCCTATAACCTCACCTATCTTTGCGTCCTATAACCTCACCTATCTTTGCGTCCTATAACCTCACCTATCTTTGCGTCCTATAACCTCACCTATCTTTGTGTCCTATAACCTCACCTATCTTTGCGTCCTATAACCTCACCTATCTTTGCGTCCTATAACCTCACCTATCTTTGCGTCCTATAACCTCACCTATCTTTGCGTCCTATAACCTCACCTATCTTTGCGTCCTATAACCTCACCTATCTTTGCGTCCTATAACCTCACCTATCTTTGCGTCCTATAACCTCACCTATCTTGGGTCCTATAACCTCACCTATCTTTGCGTCCTATAACCTCACCTATCTTTGCGTCCTATAACCTCACCTATCTTTGCGTCCTATAACCTCACCTA
>JAOPHQ010001013.1:30000-33340 GCA_030340625.1 Merluccius polli
GCAGGGTATCCTAGTGGTTAGCAGGGTATCCTAGTGGTTAGCAGGGTATTTAGCGGTTAGCAGGGTATCCTAGGGGTTAGCAGGGTATCCTAGCGGTTAGCAGGGTATCCTAGCGGTTAG
The DNA here is from genome assembly GCA_030340625.1 of Merluccius polli. NCBI lineage: Eukaryota > Metazoa > Chordata > Actinopteri > Gadiformes > Merlucciidae > Merluccius > Merluccius polli. The sequence continues at coordinate 30,121 of JAOPHQ010001013.1, forward strand.
CAGGGTATTTAGTGGTTAGCAGGGTATTTAGCGGTTAGCAGGGTATCCTAGCGGTTAGAAGGGTATCCTAGTGGTTAGCAGGGTATTTAGCGGTTAGCAGGGTATCCTAGGGGTTAGCAGGGTATCCTAGCGGTTAGCAGGGTATCCTAGCGGTTAGCAGGGTATTTAGTGGTTAGCAGGGTATCCTAGTGGTTAGCAGGGTATCCTAGCGGTTAGCAGGGTATCCTAGCGGTTAGCAGGGTATCCTAGCGGTTAGCAGGGTATCTCACCAGTCTGGCCCTTGCCCAGGGTCTTCTCCAGGCGGTAGGGCCCAACATATTGGGCCGTGTGGCTCAGCGACAGTTCCTTGCTCATCCTGCCGGAGGGGGGTCCCCTGCTGGGGGGGTCCTGATGCTGGGGTGGTCCTGATGCTGGGGGGGTCCTGATGCTGGGGGGGTCCTGATGCTGGGGTGGTCCTGATGCTGGAGGGGTCCTGATGCTCGGGTGGTCCTGATGCTGGGGGGGTCCTGATGCTGGGGTGGTCCTGATGCTGGAGGGGTCCTGATGCTGGAGGGGTCCTGATGCTGGGGGGGTCCTGATGCTGGGGGGGTCCTGATGCTGGGGGGGTCCTGATGCTGGGTGGTCCTGATGCTGGGAGGGGGCTAAGTGATGCTCTGAGGATGCTACTGTGACTATCAGTATAATCAGCGCTGGTCCAGCTGGAGGTAACTGAAGCTGCCTTGCAGAACCTCAGAACCTCAGAACCTCAGAACCTCAGAACCTCTTCTTCTATGCGACGCCCCCCCCACTGGCACTACAATATATATAATATACACATTATAATACAATACGATTAAAAAAGATATCTTGGAGACTTTAGGACTGAACTACTCCGATATCTCAATATTCACCCTGATGGTGACTCCTGCTGGAGGTATATTATGGGATGTAGGATCCCGGTGGGTCTGGCCTGCTTACTGGTGGTCCGGCGCCCTGCTACCCCCCTGTCCCCCCTGTCCCCCCCCCCGGCCTCCCTCACTCCTGTCCTCCCGTCATGTCTCCCCCGCTCCCAGGCGCGTACCTCTCGTGTGACAGCCGCATTACAGGAGCATCGGACGGGAAAGACGCGCTCCTTGCAAAACAACCATGCCTCCAGTAGCACCCCTCCCTCCCTCCTCCCTGCTCTCCCCCCCTCTCTCCTCTCTCTCCTACCGATCACAGCAGCATCTCCTCCTCTCCTCCTCCTCCTGGGCTCCTCCTGGGTTGTCTCCTGGTGCTGGCTGTGGGTCTGGCGCGGAGGAACCCAGGGCCGCTAGGACGCTCCTCTGCCGTTCCTTGCCGTAAATCGATGTCTTCTCGCTCCTCTTCCTCTTCGCCTCCTCAGCATCAGCATCAGCATCCGGGTCCCGCGCTCCTCTCCATCCTCTCCTCCCCGCCCCGCCCTCGCGCGCGCGCGTCCTCCGCGCGGGCGCGCCTTCCTCTCCCCGCATCGCACGCACCGTGCGCGGCGGCGGCGGCGCGCATACGGACGGACGCACGCGCCGTGCGCGGCGGCGGGAGCGCGTTCTGCAGACACGACGCCGACCCGCGCGTGCCGCCGCGCGGGGGTCGCGCGCGGGAGCGTTGCTCCGCCCCTTTACCTGCAGGCCGGTGACGTGACACACCTGCTGTCTCTGTCCCACACCTGACATTAACCCTCACACACACACACCACTAACCCTCATCCATCCATCCATATATATATATATATATATATATATATATATATATATATATATATATATATATATAGAACACATGAGTCATGTTAACTGGGTTGTGTGTGGAGGTAGATGAACACATGAGTCATGTTAACCTGGTTGTGTGTGTGGAGGTATGAACACATGAGTCATGTTAACTGGGTTGTGTGTGGAGGTAGATGAACACATGAGTCATGTTAACCTGGTTGTGTGTGTGGAGGTATGAACACATGAGTCATGTTAACTGGGTTGTGTGTGGAGGTATGAACACATGAGTCATGTTAACTGGGTTGTGTGTGGAGGTATGAACACATGAGTCATGTTAACTGGGTTGTGTGTGGAGGTAGATGAACACATGAGTCATGTTAACTGGGTTGTGTGTGTGGAGGTAGATGAACACATGAGTCATGTTAACTGGGTTGTGTGTGGAGGTAGATGAACACATGAGTCATGTTAACTGGGTTGTGTGTGGAGGTAGATGAACACATGAGTCATGTTAACTGGGTTGTAAAGGTTTAAATGTATTTAACATTTTGGAAACCACTGTGAGGACTTTATACATATATATATATATATTTATATATAATATCTGGTTTGGTTTGGTCGCTATGAACACATGAGTTATGACGTAGTTAGTACACATCAGGTTTGACTAATGGAATACACATTTACCTTAGAGAGTATAAAACATCCGATACAGAATGAGTCAGTAATGATTAAAACGTATTTATCAGATTAAATACTCTGTAGTTATTAGTAGTAAATGTTCAGAGTCAAAATGACGGAAACGGCTTTTAACACAATAAATAGTTATTAACACAATAAATAGTTATTAACACAATAAATATTGTTATTAACACAATAAATATTGTTATTAACACATAAAATATACATTATTGTTTTAGTTTTAGTTGAATGATTTCTGTTTTAATTCCATTTTGTTTTCTGCGGTGACTGTGTTGTTGCTATGGTGATTGTGTTGGTGCTATAGTGATGGTGTTGTTGCTATAGTGATGGTGTTGTTGCTATAGTGATGGTGTTGTTGCTATAGTGATGGTGTTGTTGCTATAGTGATGGTGTTGTTGCTATGGGGACGGTGACGGTGCTGTTGTGGTATTGCAGTTCGGTTCACCGCCGCCCAGCCGGACCTCCAAGGAACAGCTGGGAAAGGAAAAGAAACGTAAAGAAATGTAATATACATCACATAATATATACCATCACACCATGGGGGGCTGCCATCTTGATGACATCACTAGTGGGAATAACTGCCATCTGGATGACATCACTAGTGGGAATAACTGCCATCTGGATGACATCACTAGTACGAATAACTGCCATCTGGATGACATCACTAGTACGAATAACTGCCATCTGGATGACATCACTAGTGGGAATAACTGCCATCTGGATGACATCACTAGTGGGAATAACTGCCATCTGGATGACATCACTAGTGGGAATAACTGCCATCTGGATGACATCACTAGTGGGAATAACTGCCA
>JAOPHQ010001014.1:2500-5000 GCA_030340625.1 Merluccius polli
CACACAGACACAGGCGGACACACACTGACAACCACAAAGGGTTACAACGAAATAAACATCACACACACACACACACACACACACACACACACACACACACACACACACATTCACACACAAGTACACACAAATGCTGTTTTTGTTTGTCTTCGTTTATCTCGACTCTTCACACACAGAGGGCAACAAAGGATGAAAGAAAATAAGCGTAACAAGGCCAGTGAAACTGAGTAAAACTGTGGGGAAAGAAAGACAAAAAACAAGAGGGAAAATAAGTGGAATAGCGAGCTGGTAGAAATGCAAAAACCATTGTTACCAAAAAAAAGGAAGTTGTTCTTTACTTATTCTTTAAAGGAAGAACGAGGGAAACCCGGGATGAGAGGCACAGGCAGGTAGACAGAAGAATGAAAGAGAGGAATGGAAGTGGATGGATGAACCCCGGGAAAATTGTCGTTAATAGGTATACGTACATTTGAGTATCATCAGCATAGAAAAAAACAAGAATGGCATAATTGCAGATCATATTACCAAGGACCAGTATATATATATATATATATATATATATATATATATATATATATATATATATATATATATATCAAATGGAAATATCAGTGGGATGAGAATTGATCCCTGTTGAACCCCAGTAATAATAACAACCAAGAATGTGTGTGTCTGCAATAATCCACAGCCTGTGGATGTGTCACAGTTTATCGAACAGACCAACCAACTAGGGTAGCCATGCTACTTTTTTTTTAAATAACAGAAAATGGAAAATAACTACTGGATAAGCAAGGATGATTTAATAAAAAAAATAAAAAAACGCAAGACAAATAATTAAACAACAGCTAGAGAATTAGAGAGCGGGAGAAGGAAAGAGGCATAAGCAGACAGATAGAGGGACAGGACTGTATTCTATCAGTATGTTGGCCAAAGCCACCGTGACATTGTTGGGCCCTCTGGGTCCCTGCGGAAACCAAAATCAACATGTCTGCCCAAAATGCTTTCATTAACGCCTGATACTGGAGCCAAACCAGCATGGCGAGCAAACACGCACACACACACACACACACCACAAAAAAAGACCAATACATAATAAACAAAAACAATTTGAAAGGCAGTTATTTACATTTTCTATTTTCCTTTTTTTAACAGTCATTCACCCGTGTAATTTTGCAGACAATGTGGCAGACAAGGGTCATGGGACAGACTTGGGAAGGTTTTGAGTGGCCATCACTCTGGGGTTTAAAACTGCGCAGAGCACAACAATGTTCGCTATAGCGATATTCCCTGGCAGCGATCCGATGGAGCCACCGTGGCGGGAACCTGCTTAGCAGAGGTTCGAAACCAAATTGTAGAAATTGTAGATTCACATTGATAATACCATTATGACTACGACTACTAATATGTATCGTATTGTATGAGATAATAATCATGCTAGAGATATTTAGACTTACAATAGTGCATTTAATTCAATTATGACTAATACTATTATATAAACATGTAAAATATGCATGTATATTTGTAATTATGCTAGTTATATACAAGGTATTTAGACTTAAAATAGTGTGTATTATACAATTATGAATACTGCTATGGTAGTAAATTTTTCTGAATATTGTTATTTAATTAGTAATGAATTTTGTTCCTAGTCTTTTACTTACTACATAAATAGTGACTATAAAACCTTTTAAGGGCAGTCATGTGTAGCTGTCTGTGCACACAGACAGCTGTCTGTGCACACAGACAGCTGTCTGTGCACACAGACAGCTACACAGTCACGTGTAGATGTCTGTGTAAGTGTGTGTGCAAGTGCATGTGGGCAGTGTAAACATACATTAGTTTTTTCGTGCACGGTCCCTACAGTAATCAAAACGCCCTTCTCCTTCTTCTTCTCCTTCTCCTTCTCCTTCTTCTTCTTCTTCTTCTTCTTCTTCTTCTTCTTCTTCTTCTTCTTCTTCTTCTTCTTCTTCTTCTTCTTCTTCTTCTTCTTCTTCTTCTTCTTCTTCTTCTTCTTCTTCTTCTTCTTCTCTCCTCCTCTTCTTCTCTCTTCTTCTTCTTCTTCTTCTTCTTCTTCTTCTTCTTCTTCTTCTTCTTCTTCTTCTTCTTCTTCTTCTTCTTCTTCTTCTTCTTCTTCTTCTTCTTCTTCTTCTTCTTCTTCTTCTTCTTCTTCTCTTCTCCTCCTCCTCTAATTGTAATTGAATTAAAGAGTTACGCCTTGTTAGACGGTCCCTTTAACAGCGACATGGTGGGGGAAGAAAATCTCCTCAGGTCGTTATTTAAAGGCGAGGGCAGATCTTTTTTTAGCTGCAGGAGAGTTCTGGGTTTAAAATGCACACACACACACACACACACACACACACACACAAGATTTAATGATCACATGATCATACTCAACATCATTAGCAGTAGGTCATAGGATTATAATATTATGTCATATTATTATAATATTATCTAATGTCAAAGATTATTTTAATCATAATGTTATGATTTTGCTTTCATG
>JAOPHQ010001014.1:10000-15000 GCA_030340625.1 Merluccius polli
CTCTCTGCTGCTCTCCTCCCCTCTCTCCTGCTACTCTCTCCTATCTCCTTCTCTTCTCTTGCTCCCCCTCTCTCCTTTTCCTCCTGCAACTCCCCTATCTTTAGGTTATCTCTCCTTTTCCTGCCCCTCCTCTTCTCTCCCACTCCTCTCCTATTCCCCCCTCATAGTTAGGTGCTTCTCATCATCTCCATCTCTCGCATCCTCTGCTCTCCCTCTCTCCTCCTTCCCCCCTGTCCCGCTCTTTCACTCCTCCTCCTCCTCCTCCTCCTCCTCCTCCTCCTCCTCCTCCTCCTCCTCCTCCTCCTCCTCCTCCTCCTCCTCCTCCTCCTCCTGTCATAGTTAGGTGTGCCTCCTCCACATATCCCTCTTCCTCCTCCCCAGGTTCCTCCTTCCATTCCCTCCATCATAGTCAGGTGCGCCTCATCCTTATCTACTCCTCCATCTCCTCCTCCTCATAGCTCCCAGGGGCATATGTCGGGAGGAAGGAAGCATCTGCTCCTTAAGGGGGGGGGGGGGGATTCTGTGTCCGCCAATCCTTGCCAGGAAGTACCCCTCCTCCCTCTGTCCACACGAAGCCACACAGAGCCACACAGAGCCACCGTCGCACGGCCACTGGGCCCTGCTATGGCATGAAACTGGGACATGTGTGGCCGCAAGATGGAGGCTGGCACCGCTCTTGGTTCTGTGGGGAGGTAGCAGTGGAAAGTGCACCACAGGTCTGGAGTGATTTCACAAAAAGCGTGGATCTCTGATCAGACTGATCTTTAAGTACAGGTCTGAGAAACTGTTTGGTCTGGAGCTGACACAATTTGAGAAGCAGGCCTACACATTGAACTCATGGAAAATTAAAATTGAATTAAAATGTATTCGTACTTTACCCTTCCTTGCTACAATAAATAATAACACTAATAAACAATTTATAAATAAAATAAATTAATATTATAAAATAACCTTTAAAATAATGGTTTACATAGCGTGTGTGCATTCAGAGTAAAACCACTAAGCATTCACTCAGCGGAGTATAGTGTCAAGCAGAAAGCACATTAACATAAAGAGGAATTGAACAGAAAAAAAGCTTTTAAACAAGACGTGGATCTGAGACCAAAAAAAAACATTGGAAAGAAAAAAAAAAAAGTAAAAATCAGGGTGAAATAAATAAGAGAGGCTAAAGAAGCGCTAATGAAAAGAGGTAGGAGCATCAGCGGAATCACATTATATTATGGGATAGGCTAACTCAGAGAAACACTGAAGTGATTCTATTTGTTCATGTTACGTACAAACGTTTGCATGTTTTATACATGCATTGTCGCATGTTTTTCATACAACATTGAGGCTCCTTTTTGTTCCTGTGTACTATGGATGTCAACCCAGGCCATGGCCAGACTAAAATGTTGGCTTTGTCCCATTACTCCCTCTTAACCCAGCCCACCTTGGTTTTGGAGTGGGGCAAAACGAGTGTCCCCCTCCACCCACCACTTCAGAACAAAGCAATAGGACAAATGAAAGCACTCTAAACCTATAGCGCGATAAGCATTATAGACCTTCGTAGTCAGATGTAAATACTGCTCTTAGGACGTCCGTGGACTAATATTTGTTTTCTTCATTTAAAATATAAAATGCTATTTAGAAAAAAACAAACTTAAATAGTACTTCTAATTTCAACAGTTATATACACAAATTGCACCCAGCAAAAACATGGATAACAAGTAAGGATCAGGTTCCAAACTCACATGCAGACTGAAAGATGTTTTAAAACAAAAAAGATTTAAAAAAAAACAAAAGATAAACAAAGGCAAACAAGCCAAAAAACTGACAGATTTCTCTCAAGATGGACAAAAATGGTAATCAATGACCTTAGACACTAGACTGGTTTAGCTACAGGACGATCCGGCAAAGGGCAAGCAAAACTGAGGGCTTAAATACACAGGAGAAAACAATTAAATCAATTAACAGGTGGAACACAATCAAGGACAATGGAGGTTGAAACTAACCAACTTGAGGACATCTAGGGTAAGAAACCAAATCTACAAAGACAACAACCTCAAGGAGCACCTTCCATGGCAGGAACCCAGCTCCTCAGGGCCATAGCCCTCTCAGTCCACCAGGTATTGCCAACCCCTGCCGCGATGATGAACCCTCAGAGATCTCTTGACTGTGTAGGTCTGTTGGCCGTCTACCAGTCGGGGGCGGAGGTGGGGGTTTAAGAGGAAGGGCCAGGGGACTGAAGGTGACATGCTTTAGTCAGGAGACATGGAACGTGGGATGGATGTGTAGGGTGCAGGGATGCTGAAGCCGGACACCAGAGGGGTTGAATAATTTGGCGATGGGAAATGGACCAATGAATCAGGGGGCCAACTTGCGGGACTCAACATAGAGAGGAATATCACAGGTAGACAATCCCACTTACTGGCCAGGGCGGTACTGGGATCAGGTTTCTGATGATGTTCCGCCTGTTGTCAATACCTGGAGGTGGTGCGCAGCAGGGTGACACAGACTCTTCTCCAGGTACGACAGCACCAACGAATAAACTCCTGGGCAGACGGCACATTGACCTCTTTCTCCTAGTCTGGAAAAAAGGGGGTCTGGTAACCGCTGGCACACTGGAAAGACGGAGACAGGCCAGAGGCAGAACTGGAGAGTGTTGTGAGTGTATTCCACCCACACCAACTGTTGGCTCCAGGTGGTGGGATGACTGGAGACGAGACAATGCAGAGCAGTCTCCAGGTCCTGGTTGGCACGCTCTTGTCTGCGCGTTGGTCTGGGGGTGGAAACCAGGTGATAAGCTGGCCGATGTACCAATGAGTTTGCAGAAGGCCCTCCAAAACTGAGAAGAGAACTGGGGTCCACGGTCAGAAACAACTTCAGATGGAAGTCCATGAATGCGGGAAACATGTTGAATCATGATGTTTGCCATTTCCTTAGCTGAGGGGAGTCCCTCTGATGGCAACTCAGCTTATGATTGAGTTGCCATCCGATGGAGGAAGGCCTGTAACAAAGTCTATGAAGATGTGGGACCAAGAGTGATGTGGGACCAGTAGGGGCTGCAACAGACCAGGTGGGACTTGGCAGGTTTCATGTTGGGGCACAGATGGAAGAGGCAGAGCTGATGGACCGGTGTCCTTCGCCATGGAAGGTGCTGACGTAGGAAGGTCCGATTGTAGTCTACCCCGGGATGACAGGTGAGCTTGGAAGCATGGCCCCCCTGAAGGACCTAGGAGCGCACTGTTTCTGGAACAAACAGTCGGTAGGTGGGCCCACCCCTTGGATCAGGCTGCTGCTGCTGCTGCTGGGCCTCATGGACCACCTTCTTGATGCCCCAGGCAACAGCTGCATTTGGTCAGCGGCGTCGAACCGGTGGGAGAGAGCATCGGGTTTACTGTTCTTAGAATAAGGCCGATATGAAAGTTTAAAGAAAAGGGCCCACCTGGCATGTTGAGAGTTTAACCACTTTGCTGTCCAGATATACTCACGGTTCTTGTGGTCCGTCCAGACCAGGAATGGCTGCTCGGTACCCTCCAACCAATGCCTCCACTCTTCCAAGGCTAGCTTCACCGCCAGAAGTTCCTGGTTGCTGATGTCATAATTCCTCTCGGTGGGAGACAGCCGACGGAGAAGAAGGCACAGAGATGGATCTTATAATCTGAGGCCGAGCACTGCGACAGGACACCACCCACTGCCACGTCCAAGGCATCCACCTCTATGACAAATTGGTGGTGGTGAGCAGCTGGTTATTGCCAGACAAACGGCAAATATGTTGAACACAAAATGTCTGATCATAGCTTGTAAGCTGCTTTCTTCCAAACCCTAAAACTGTTTCATTATTTAAAGAAGAAACATTTTTTAACTCATGCTTGAGTTCATGGAAGGCCTTGTCTGCCAAAAGGAGACCAGATGAAGGGAACTGAACAGGAGGTGAGGGCAGTCAGAGGGCTGAATTATGCCATTATCAAGAGATTCACGGATGCATTTGTCCATAGCACCCCGCTCTGGCCCAGAGAGAGAATACAAACAGCCACAGGGGGTGAGGTAGCAAGGAGAAGGTCGATAGCTCGGTCATATGGACGGTGAGGTGGCAGTAGTATAGCATGAGACTTACTAAAAACCTGTTTGAGGTCAAGATAGTTAGACAGAACTTGGGACAGGTCAGGAATCGTCTGTTAAGGGGAACAGGTGCTTGGGAATCTATAGCGGACGTGAGACAGTGTGCATGAAAAAAAGGAACTCAAGCTAATAATGGATTGTGTAGTCTCAGCCATGGGAAACCCAAAACAATGGAAATGTGCAGGAAATGCAGGGAAGTAGATGAAACTATGAATGTCTTTGTGACTACCAGAGATCAGCATAGTCACAGGGATTGTGATGCAGGCAACTCTGACAATGAGACAAACGTCCAAGGCATTGGCCTCTAGCGGGGCCTCTAGAAGCTGAGTGGTGATCCCTAGGCATGCTAGGGAAGAGTCAACAAAACCTCTCCCTTCCCTTCTCTCAAGAAGTGGCCTTCATGAGAGAATAGCCAGATAGCCAGATCAATGAAGACACTCCTGTGTAAACTGCTGGAGATTGAAGCATGATGGAGTCTGTTGCTCCCAGACAACGGATGCCCACGCCAGAGCCGTTCTAGACAGGAGAATGATGATGTAGGCTATACGGGAGCAGTCAGATGGGAAGGATGATGGTTGGAGCTCGAACACTGAAGAACACTGGGGGAGGTGGCAGGACCAAGGACCACCAGAATAACGTTCGGGCGGAGGCAGATAGGGCTCTCTGGAAACCGCAGGTCGTTGGGGAACAGATGGGGGTACTACAGGATCAGTAGGTGGAGACGATTGAGGTTGGATCACCATACCGTGAAGTTGGGCCATGATATTTGCAAACCCACTATTCTGCCGTTCAGCCAGCTGGCAAAGTCTTTCTCCAAGTTGCTGTTCGCATCTGCCAATGACAGCGCCCTGGTTGGACAGCGCTCCTTGTAGGTTTGCATCTGCTGAATCCATTTTGGT
>JAOPHQ010001014.1:22500-36436 GCA_030340625.1 Merluccius polli
GAAGTCATTCCTTTGGCGAGCGACGGTTCGCCCAACCTTGGCGGACGGACCGCGAAGGCTCTCTTTTTATGTCAGTCATTCAATTCAAGTTCAAGAGAAAGATAAACCTAAGGGGCCACACATTGGTATTAACCTGCTCCGCTAATTACAGAAGCACTGAACTTTAATTAATATCCACGCTGCCATTGTTTGTGTGTGTGTGTGTGTGTGTGTGTGTGTTGGTGTGTGTGTGTGTTGGGGTGTGTGTGTGTGTGTGTGTGTGTGTGTGTGTGTGTGTGTGTGTGTGTGTGTGTGTGTGTGTGTGTGTGTGTGTGTTGGGGTGTGTGTGTGTGTGCGCCTGCCCGATAAACGCTGCGATGTTCACGTGTATGTGCTTATGCTAATGCCGTGTACTATGTGTGTCAGCGTGTACGCTCGCCAAATTCTTAGGCTCGGGACGAGTTCGTATCCGCAGCCATCTCCCTTCGGCGCGCACGTACACGCTGTACCAACACAACAAAGTGCGCATGTGCGCACACACACACTTGAGGATGACATTTTGCGGGGGCGCCCGTCGGCGTTGGGGCTACCGACACCGTTAACCTCTAGCGGGCGGCGGCCGTTAGCATTAGCATAATTATCTGAGCGATCAAGGTGGCGTTGCGGGACCTCGCGCCACAGCCGGAATAACAGCCTCGGCGCGGAGGAGAAACGCGTCTCGCACGACCGCCGCCGCCGCCGCGCTGCGTTTCCTTGCCGACCGCCGACGCAGGTTTGTGTAAGGTGACCAGATTTCTGAAATGAAAATCGGGGACATTTTCAATGCGGCGGTGAAAAATCATTAAATATTATCATTATGAAATAAAAAACTGGGACAAGAACTTTTTCATGTATTTTAACCAGCTGTTATTACACAAAAGGTTGCAATCAAACAACATGACATCACCAACCATCCATCCACCGAGGAAGACAAAAATATCAATATCAAAAAAAAAAAGTTTCTACTCGCAACTGAATACTGAACTGATGGGTCACATTACTGTGATCTCCTCATTCATCCACCTCCGCCTCAGGAGCCTGGGTAGAATAAGAGCAGAGGAGAACATGAGAAAAACTGCAAGAACAGAGCCAATAGTAATAGTTTGTTTCTTAAAGAAATAATATGAATGGAAAATCATCTGCTACCAAAGCAGTCTTCCACCTCCGCCTCTTCCATAACAGACATACAATGTCATCACCTGGTAGGCTAATCTCATGCTAATATTAACGTTACAGCTTCACTGACAGATATGAAAACTGTCATAATGTTAACGTTCACTGACTTTTATAACGTTACGTTAGGTCTTCAGTTCAGATTAACAATCATACTTACTTTAACGTTACATCACTTCACACACTCACAGCCAAGTCTTCTGACAGTTACACAAAATAAATAAGTTCATACACAACATACCATTTATGGCGGCCGCTGGTCTCCTTTTCTGTCCTTTTTGCCGCCTCTAGATTGTGTTACTGTCGACGTCTTCTCTGGCGATGCGTTAAATGGCTACCGTAGTAACTGGTGTTTAGTCTAGTAGTAACTAGTCTGCGCGCATTTTTCCCCCATTTTTCCCCCGTTCAGTGTCAATCGGGGACATTTTCGGGGACAGCTTTGACCGGGGACAGGTCACCCAAAACGGGGACTGTCCCTGGAAATCGGGGACGTCTGGTCACCTTAGGTTTGTGTGTTTTCGTACCAGCGCCGTTGCGAGGCTATTGTGATAAAAAACGCATTTAACGCAAATCAACCACGTTCAAATGGATACATCGGCGTGTGTGTCACGGTGTGTTGATTTTCTTGTCCTTTTTTTGTTAGCGCAACTTTTGTCGAACGCTCTTTTCTGTGGCGGGAAGCCACCGTGACGCTAGCGCACAAAGCGGACGAAAGAGTGTGGATAGTACGGTCTGTGTTTTAGCCAGTTGTGTAGATTTTTCTTTTATCAGCCTGTCAATGTGTGCGTGTGTGTGTGTATATGCGTCCATGTGTGTGTGTTTCACATTACCTACTGTGCTTTGCCTAAAGCTAACTGCGCCCTTCACTTTACTTTGCCCACAGCCTTGCTACAACCACCGCTGTTGGCACACACACACACACACACACACACACACATTTTCCCTTCACAACTCAAACTGTCCTAAAGAGACTGAAGAGGCCACTCTTTAAGACCCACTACTGCTTTGCATTTCACCCCACAAAGAGGCCTTCTCCTTGGATGCTTTTGCGTCGTCTCATCTTCAATGAACCGGAGTCCTAGCAACCACAGGTCCTTACCGGCTCAAGGAAGTACTGTGAAGTGCATTGAACGTAACAGGACGCATTTCTTTTGTGCATCGCTGCATGCTGTTTCGGGAGCCCCCCCCCCCCCCCTTTGGGTGGGTTTTCCACACCCAGTCGAGAGGTTCTGGGTTCAATCCCCCCCCAACGTCTGCACTGCTACCTGTTTAGGCGTCCTTGTGCAAGATGCCCATCACCCCCTACCTGCTTCTTAATGACGTGTCTGAATCCACTGTAAGTCGCGGTGGATGAAAACGTCTGCTAAATGACTAAGTAGGGATACATAGTACATAGTAACAGATACATTGATGATCCAAGAAATTGATGGGTTTGATTGATAAGTTAGGGAGGCATTAAAACACATTTTTTTTAATAAAAGCAGACATACCTAGATTAGAGTCTTTAGTGCTGCCGGGCCGAGGATGTCGCTGGATGATCTCGACAGCCATGCACACACTCACACACATGCACAGATGCGCACACGCGCACACACGCAAGCACAAAGACCCATCGCTTGACTCCTCTATGAATCACCTTGCCAAAGGCTCGGTCCACGCCAGCTTCAAGCAGGTGCTGTTCCTGAGTGAATTGAGTTGGATAAATCAATGTGAATCTGTGTGTGTGTGTCCGTGCGTGCGTATGTGCGTGCGTGTGTGTTCATGTGTATGTGTGTGTGTGTGTGTGTGTGCGTGCACACCGCTGGGTTCTGTACCTCTACACTCCCCCCATGAAGATGTGCACACAACCAGCTGCCGTTCATTGCCGGTGTTGCAAGGATTTATACAAAAGAGAGAGCAAATAGTGAACAGCCCTGTCTGCTCCCACAAAATGACGACAAACAAGGTTACCTGCAGGGTCCCGGGGTGCCCGGTATCATTCAAGCCAATGGAGATTCTTATCGGTGCTCTGCTCATATTTTTCTACCTCATTTATGAAAGACAAATCAAGAATGACAAATAGATCTGTGTGTGTGTGTGTGTGTGTGTCTATCTGTCTGTCTGTGTGTGTGTATTACATATTTTGTCCCTATCTGCACGGATGCAGCTGTTCTTCTGTGATGCACCTGCCCTTGACCTTTGCCCCAGGAAGGGAAAGTTATTTCACCCCTCATCCAAGCCCAAAACAGGAAGATTTCAAAGTAAATGTGCAGCTGCCACCCTGAAACAAACAAGAAAGTTAAAGATCAATTTTTTTTTTCTGACGTGTTTTGTGCGGCTGTTTTTTTGTGGATGTGACATTTTTCTGTCTTTGGTGTGTGTGTGTGTGTGTGTGTGTGTGTGTGTGTGTGTGTGTGTGTGTGTGTGTGTGTGTGTGTGTGTGTGTGTGTGAGTGTGTATGCGCATGTTTGTCTTTGTGTGTGAATTTAAAAGAAAAGTTCAAATAACAAAATCTGTTCTCTGTAACATTTCTTGTGGAAATACAAACCCACAGTAGGGAAAATACATTTTCTAATAATGTTAATAAACCATAACCACAAAAACTCCTCTGAGTCCTAAATGGCACTCTCTAATACATGTTTTAATGTATTTGTATTATTCATTTCATTTTGTAATTATTATTTTTGTTTATTATTTCATTGTTAAGCTTTAATGTATTTAACAAAAAAAAAGGTAACACTTTACAATAAGGTACGCAAAACGTGGGTAGTTACTGAGGAACGAATGAGTAACAAATGAGTAACGAATGATGAACGACACAGGGCCCTAACTGGGGCCCTAACTGGGGCCCTAACTGGGGCCCTAACTGGGGCCTAAGTGACAGTTACTCAGTAACTACTGAGGAATTACTGGTAAACAGACTAGGGGACTACTGTATTCGTTACTGAGTAACTGTCACTTAGGGCCCCAGTTAGGGCCCTGGTTGTTCATCATTCGTTACTCAGTAACGAATACAGTAGTCCCCTAGTCTGTTTACCAGTAACTCCTCAGTAGTTACTGAGTAACTGTCACTTAGGGCCCAGTTAGGGCCCCAGTTAGGGCCCTGGTCGTTCATCATTCGTTACTCATTCGTTCCTCAGTAACTACCCACGTTTTGCGTACCTTATTGTAAAGTGTTACCCATATTTATTTATATGTTTTTTGCAAAAAGGAGATGCACCATTTATAAAGAAGCTGTTCTTTGAATACATTTGCTAAGATCTGAAGACATCAGATGCTTGTGTCCATATGTTTGTCTTTGAGCAGCCCCATCCAGATTGCTGAAGGTGGTTTCTGCTATCAAAAGCTCGATGTTCTCCTGTTTTCTACATCACAGAGATCTGAACAGAGCCGGCAATTGTCTTTTTTCAAACGGACGTTGTCAGCACCTTAATAATGTATTTTTGTCCTTTTTTGTATTAATATACTTTGCTAAACAGATTTGTGTTTCTCATCTGACTCTACCCTGCTGCAGTTTGTTGAAACTTGGAATGCAGTTAAGATCCAGCGATACTGACAACTTTAAAAAAGATAAGGTTTTCAGTGTCTCTCTCTCAGTGTCTATCTGTAAGAGACTATGTTTTTCTTGTCTGTCAGTCAGTAGTGTGTCTGTTTTTTTGCAGGGCTATCTGTCTGTCCATATGTTCACATGCACGTTAAACCAGCACACAGAGGGGCCGACACACACACACACAACGGTCCGTTTCCTGTGGAAAACCCATCAGGGCGGCATTTCTTTCCTTATTTTCTGTTATGTTTTCTGTTTCTCTGTAAACCACCTGCTGTTACAACCAAACGGCAGTCTCCTCGTGTTGGTGTAAAGAGCCAAGAGCTTCATTTTGTCCAGCACTCGACCCTGGAAAAATACTGGCACCCTTCCGGACGCCATTTTGGGATGGAAAAAGGTCTCTGCATTACAGTTTCTCCCAATTGCTTTGAACTTAGCATTCTCAACATCTAACATAACAAGTGCAATTGCCACTGTTTTATGGGAACATCACAACTCTTTGCATGTCTGCAAAATGTAGTAACTCACCCAAAACATTTACTGTAATTCATGCTTCAAAGTCTACTTTTTTTCTCATTTGCTTGAACACAATTTGTCCATTCAGAAGTTACATTTTCAAAACAGTTCACACACAGGCCTAAATTGAAAGTCGCTGGCCAAAATGACACATTTTGTTTGCATTTTGTTTGCTGTAACAAAACATTAAAAACATGCAACAAAAGCAAATATTTCCATTAAACAACACAACCTGTAGTGGACAACAAAAACAAAACACATCTATCAATATGAACTGGTTCAACCTTAATTTGTGCTATATGCCTGTGCCAGTTGTTGATACTTTACAGTATGTGCCAAAAAGACCTACAGGAAGCGCCCAGACTGGACAAATTTGGACATTCATTATTGTACTGACTTCTCAGAAATACAATATATACAATACAAATAAATACTCAGAAACAAA
The DNA here is from genome assembly GCA_030340625.1 of Merluccius polli. Classification (NCBI taxonomy): domain Eukaryota; kingdom Metazoa; phylum Chordata; class Actinopteri; order Gadiformes; family Merlucciidae; genus Merluccius; species Merluccius polli. The sequence continues at coordinate 28,179 of JAOPHQ010001014.1, forward strand.
ATATAGTATTGTGCTGCATCAGATTTTTCCATGTCATTTATTTTTTCCATACTTTTCAAACTCTGAACAAATGCTGAATACTGAAAATACAAATAAAATAAACATAAACAAAAGGAAACTTATGGGTGGAAATATCCAAAAAACTGAATAAAGATTTGAAATACTCAAACACATTTAGTCCATTCGTTCCTGACGATTATGCCACAGGTTCTCATCAACATCGCATTGGATGTTTTCCCTTGCAATGCACCAAGGGAAAATCCTCCTTACATGGCGTATCCATCCCTGGCAGTCCTCTGCACCTATTGTCTGGCAAACAGCATTCATTGCCTCCAGGAGGGACATCTTGTCATATGGCCGGTGATCATATACCTTCCATCTCCAAGCAGAGGTGAATTCCTCAATTGGGTTCAGAAAATGAGAGGGAGGAATTGCATCATCATACGGGGCTGTGCTGCAAACCATTCATTCACAAGGTGAGAGTAGTGGAAGGCAACATTGTCCCAAATGATGACACACATCAGAGTCATGCCAGCCCTCAACAGCCCTCTCTCTTCGGGTGGAACCAGTCATTCAGTGCATCAAGAAATGTGACGAGGCGTTCTGTATCGTATCGGCTGATAGTTGGTTTGTGGCAAAGGGCACCATTATTGGAGATGGCAGCACACATGGTGATATTGGCACCCCTCTGACCTGGCAATGTACCAGTGGTCCTCTGCCCAATGATGTTCCTCCCGCATCTCCTCACTTTCGAGAGGTTGAAGCCACAAAGAAATATATATGTGATGTGCCCCTTGAGCTTCAAGGTCCATTATTCTCTAGAATAAAGCAAATTCATAATAAATCCTTACCTGCACATACTGGAGTCTTGCCTCCTTCACAATGTCAACTCTGTACAGCTGCTTCATTCTGACATGGTTTCCTGTAAGGACTCGGTCAATATTGGCCAAATTACACTGCTGATATTTCTAAATGCTCCCTGATCTGTGTGAAAGCCTCGACTTCACGCAGTCGGATAGCGTTATTTGCCACAACCATATCTACAATGGCAGCCTCCTGTTCAGTACTAAAGGTGTTTACCCTGCCACCAGTGTGTGGTCGTCTACAAAGTAAATGCAAAAAGCATGTCAAAATTGACATGATGACATGTCACATAAATGGGATTGATGAAACAGCTGCATTACTGTAGACACAGTTTGTTCTGCCAACAGGGCAATACAGTAAAGCTGAAATACACAGTGGTATACACTAACATTATCAATAGAGTGCTGGACCATTTGTCCAGTCTCTTTACAGGACAAGCCATGATGGATGACATGGTCAATAATGGTTACCCGAATGTCATTTGAAACTTGAGCTCTCTTTTCTCCTCTTCTTCAGGCCCCTCTGCTATGGCCTCTTACGTACGTCCTTACGTGCCTTTGGCCTCTTTGATCTATGCTTGCAAATAACAGCACAGAGGTGGCATCTTTTGGACTGATTGCCGATTGAAGAGTTGTGCAATGAAGTTTCACACAGGTGCATTAGAGATTCAAAATTATGCAATTTCTATCAGCTGTGAATATATGTTTTCCTTTTGTTTAACACAGTTAATCCAATAGAGTTTGGGGTCTTTCTATGAGATCTGTGTTTGAAAAAAGGCAGTGAAAAATGTTTGTAACCAATGAAAAAGTGTTAACGGTGCAGTGTGTAGGATTTAGTGGCATATAGCGCTGCAGCAACCTCACCCCCCCCCCCCCCCCCCCACCTCCACACCTCCGTTCACCCCTCCCTTTCCAACAATGTAGGAGAAGCTACGTTGGCCTGTAAGGTGCCAGTCGGTACTCGGGGTGCAACCATACGTTTAGATTTTGGGCGGCACAAATTGGTGCATAAAAATTCACCAGAATGCAGGAAATGATGGTCAAAATATCACGGGGGAGGACCCCCAGACCGCCAGATGTGTCCCCCCTCCAATGTTCATGCAAAACCTACGCCACTGGGTGCAAACATTTACTCGAGTAAAGTAAACTCGTCAAGCAAACCTTAAACAGTTACAAAAATATTGTGATCAAAACACGTTTTGTAGTAATTTTTCCGACATCTTATAAATACATTTTATACTATGTTGATTTGTATTTTGGCCAAGCAGGATATACAATAAATGGTCCAAAATAAAGCCTATACCGTTGCATATTGTTGTTGAGACTAAAATAGTTAAGTGCAGCAGCACTCCTCTATAGAGCCATCGTTTGGCTCATATTACAAAATAGGCGAATTACAAAGTAACAATAGCCTAACTAAAATGCAATTAAACCATATACGTCTCACGTTCTGTCTACGACATAATCAGGTAGCCTTGTGTCAAGTGATGAGGTTCCTTAATAGATTTAAAAATTGCATTAAGTCTTAATTAAAGCCGTTCGGGCGATTGTGTAAAAACATGGCGCGCTCTTATTGCTCTGTGTAGATATAAAGGGTTCATTCTAAGGTAACGAAAACACAACTATTCTTATTTTCATGGGATTATACACTAATTAAATCCCACTTATGAATATTATATTACATTTCTACTAAGTCCGTTCTGCTAGATGCCACTAAATTGTACACACTGCACCTTTAACACATTTGCAAGAGAAGACTTCTGCTATGCTAAGAAGGTGATGATGAAGATCAAGTGGATCCCAGTTTCATTAAGCGTGACTTAGCAATCGAAAAAACTGTAAAAAGAGGAGATGAAACTGGGGATCGACCCTTTTCCACCTTGTCGGCTCGCGGTAGTTTCTGTGGTCGCTTTACCGAGTTTGGAGCAGGAGGACGTGACGTTTCGAACCATAAAAATTATTGTTACCATTGTGAACATAACATCACGGAGGGTCAATATATATATCGTTCTCCGATACCTGGCTTCTAGGTTTATGTTTATTGGATGAAAATGTGTTACATTCAGGAATATTACTGAAGGAAGGCCCCCCGCTTCATTTTCACAATAAAAGCATACATTTGTCATGGAAAAACAAATTACACAAATCTGTGTGTGGCCCAGGCCAGTAGTGCAGTACCTGGATTACTCTGATGAGTGTTGGCATTTCCACAGCATTTCTGCTGTGAATTAAAGAAAAAAAAGGAGAGAGATAGATGTAAATGTAATGCTGGATCAACGGAGAGACTTTAGAATTGAAACTGTTTTGACTAAATGTAAATCAGTGTACATGATATAATATCATCCGCAAAAACATAATGGGGGCATGTATGGAAATATGTGAGTGTGCCTGTATTTGTGTATGCTTGTGTCTTTGTGTATTTGTGTATGGGTGCGTGAATGCGATTGAGTGTGTGTGTGTGAGTGTGTGTGTGTGTGTCTGTCTGTCTGGCTGTATTTGTGTATGAATATGTGTGTGTGTGTGTGTGTGTGAGAGTGTGTGTGTGTGTGTTTGTGCGTGCATGCATCTATGTGTGGGTCTTTGTGTGTGTGGCTGTGTGATATCATGCTGTTCGCTGTCAATTTCCATTCCTGCCCGATCCGTGTATTTATATTGAATTGGATGGAGATTGTCTTCGCTGGGAGTTTCAGGGACAAAACTCACACAGTGAGGTGTGTTTGATGTCCGATTGATCTGAAAAGACTCGTTTTACCTCCCCTGCATCTTAGAATTGACCTCTTCCTTTTGTGTGTGTGTGTGTGTGTGTTTGTTTACATTGGTGTCTCCTCTTCACTCAAAGCTGATAATGAGAGTATCAATGCAATGTGAGTATCGTATTTTCTTTGTGTGTGTGTGAGCGTGTGTGTGTGTGCGTTTGTGTGTATGTGTGTGTGTGCATGTGAGTGAATGTGTGTGTGCGTGTGTGTGTGTGTGTGTACGTGCGTGTGTGTGTGTGTGCGTGTGTGTGTGTGTGTGTGTGTGTGTCTGACTAAGTTCCCCTGCAGGAGTAAACTACTTTGGGATTATGTCCCTGAAGGATATTTCAAGGACATTCGACTCTTGTTCAATCGTAAATAAATAACTAAATAAATAAATAAACAGAAAAGACGAATTCAAATTAAAAAGTTACAATAAAATGGCCTCGGTTACAGTTTTCGTTTCAATGCAACTTTTATCATCCGTTCACACCAGGATCCATTAAATCAGGTCTGGGTAGTCCCAGATCGGGTCTTGCTCACATTGCGATCCGATGAGCTAGACCACGTCCCGAGGGGGTCAGGCTTGCATTCTGATTGGATTGCATAGGTGTGTGGACGGCAATCTGGACACAAGGTGGGCGGACATTGGCTTCTTCTTCGTTCTTTAATGATGGAAAGTAGAGTAGAACGAGATTCAAGTCCAAGAGACGGAGATACAGATACAGATGCTTTGACAAACATGTCTGCCAAATGCTTTATTAGATGATTGAATAGAGAGACATATTAGAAAGAGATATAGAGTATATTAAAATATATAGAATGAAACAAGATGTATAATAGAAATCATAATAGAACAGAAATATACATTGAAATAGATATAGGACACACATGGATAGGTATATAATAGAAATAGAGAACATACATTGATAGAACATATATATATAACATATATCATAGAGAGAGAGAGTTCATTATGTTCTCCAGTGCAGTCGTTCATCCACTGTTAAACCTTTAAAAGCCAGCAGCTGGTACCTTCTCCTTGTTTAACCTCTGTACCCTTGGATATACGTGTGTGTGTGTGTGTGTGTGTGTATGAAAGTGAGTGTGTGTGTGTGTGTGTGTGAGAGAGAGAGAGAGAGAGAGAGAGAGAGAGAGAGAGAGAGAGACAGACAGACAGACAGACAGACAGACAGACAGACAGACAGAGAACATGTCTATGTATGTCCATGTTAAATCACTGTTGAAGCACACAACGGCATTATTAAATTCATATTTAACATATACCTACCCTATACTTGTGTTTACTGTTTTTATATTATATGAAAGAAAAGATTGAGACTTTTATTTTGGCTATTTCTAGATATAAGTAAAAAAAAATTTAAAAAGAGTTGAAATGCATTGACTAAATCCATCTGCAGTTGATTAAGTTGCCAAATAAATTCAGCAAAAATATGTTCTGCAATAAATTAGTTTGATGTTCAACACTTTATTACTAGTATTAAAGATAATATGTAATGTTAATAAAGTGAGTATTGTTAGTAATATTGTAAACTGAGTGAACTGTCTGCTCACTCAATGGTGTCTACCTGGGGGGGGGGGGGTTGTTGTAGTCAAGCGTTTAGGGCGTTTGACTCCCAGCCGAAGGGTTCTGGGTCCGAACCCCGCCGATGTCCACAGTCTACCAGTGCACATGCTTGAGCAAGGTGCCCCCAGCCGCTCCTTAATGACTCTGCATTCGCTGTATTCGCTGGGGGTCTCTGTGGATTAAGGCGTCTGGTAGCCGGGTGACCGAGCAGCCAGCAGTAGTGGCTCTCTGGTGTCTAACGTCTCGGGCGTTTGGCACCGGCGAGGAACCGGAGAAGGAGCGCGTGGAGCGTGAACCACACAGCCGAGCAGAAACACGCCGTGAAGCGTCTTCCCCCCTGCTTGTCTGACCAGTGCTCAGACACCTGGCCAAGTGCCAGGGGAACACACACACACACACACACACAAACACACACACACATACATACGCACACACACTCATACACACATGCACGGATAATTAAATGAATGTAGACACACGCGCATACACACACACACCGATATACACATGCATGAAGACTCAAACACACATTCATATACGCACACACACTCTCACACACACGCCGACAGATTAATGCACACACACACACACACACACACACACACACACCCACACACACACACAGTGTCTGACTTGCAGAGGATGAGTGACCAAATGTTTAATGAAGAGGAAAAGACACATCTGCACCGAGTTAACGTGTTCTTGGAGAGAGGGGGCGAGAGAGGTAGACAGAGACAAGGAGAGAGAGAGAGAGAGAAAGAGAGAGAGAGAGAGAGAGAGAGAGAGTGCATTTATATCTGTTGAAAGTCAAATTATTGCCCAGTCTCCGTCCTGGGTCACTAAACTACTTCCTGTCGAACAGCCCTCCCAAGAGGAAGGGGTGGTGGGTGGTGGGGGGGTGGGGGTGCGTTGTACGTCACACTGATGAATTCATTATAGAGAACTAACTCCTTATACGACCCTTTGTGGTTTGCTGTCTTTGGGGGCTGAAAATCATAAAAAATCACCTTTCATACTTTTGTTTGTATGCCTTTAGAATTCATGTCGGTGTATAAAATGGGTGCAGATTTTTTGTTTCTGTATTCTGTACCAGTGGTTCTCAAGGCTTTTCATATCAAGGACCCCCCATTTGATGAGATTTTGTCCTAGAAACCCCCATCAGGGAAGATATTTGTTGCTAGATATGATGTAGCCCAGCGTGACCGATGTATCACCGTCCATCTACTGTAGGTGAGGAGATAACAGCGGAGAGAGTGAAACCCGGAAACAGAATAGTCATTCCTATACAATCTCTCATTGGGTTAACTAGTGGAGAAAATATCAGTGAAATTAAACTATCCCCCATTTTGAGGACCACTGCTATTCTACTATACATTTCCTTAATACTGTAGAGAACACAATTTTGGTCATTTTGGTTAATAAACATACATGCACAAAAATTATATATATATATATATATATATATATACAACAATCGCGCAGACTTATTATTAGTCATTATTTAGGTAGCACACACATATTATGAATGCCTTCGACAGAATTCAAATGAGCTATTTTAATCTAGATTAATCTAGATTAATTCCAAGATTACAATTAGATTAATCTAGATTAAACAAATTAATCTATGCCCACCACTAATATATATATATATATATATATATATATATATATATATATTTAGACACAGCATTTGAGGAGATGAGTAAACACACCACAAGCACAAGATTATCAAGAACAGATTTAGGCGATTTGGGAACAAAGACGTAGAATTGAAGGAAAAAAAGTAGGAAGAGCGATACAAAAAAAAAAGATTGAAAGTCTACTCGTAAATACCAGACTACACTGATCTGAGACGGAGCGAGAGACTCCGGCAGAGAGTGGAGAAAATAGAGAGAGAGCGAGAGACAGAGAGAGAGAGAGAGAGAGAGAGAGAGAGAGAGAGAGAGAGTGGTAGGAAAAAAGGGATAAAGCAACAGAGAGATAATAACGAAAAGACATCTGTAGCGGTTGTAAGGACATGGATTTACAAGTCTTAATGACGGTACGGCGCTCCCAAGGGCTCGGATTAGGGGTGGTCATTTCATCAGAGACTCGCAGCGGATGAGAGGACGGGAAGATTAAGACAAGATGAAAGAAACAAAGAAAGAAAGACGGGATGAGCAAAGTTGAGAGATGGTGTTTGACTGGAGGGGGAGAAAAAAATGTGTTTGGCCCTGAAGGCTGATAAATTAAATATGAATTGATAATTTGAACATTGTGATGTTTAACATGGTTTGTATTCACAAGGTCGACGTTATGAATTTATAGCCCACATGGCAACGGATATCATATGTATGTCAAAAAAACAGACATAAGGACGGACAGACAACCAGGTATAGATGGATAGACAGGCAGAAACAAAGATAGATGGATAGATAGACACTTTAGACTAGATTTGAATTTACTATCGTGCTTTGGCAATGTGAATGAATTTTTGAATTACATTGAATTGAATTAGATAGATGGAAATATAGATAAATAGATACAGACAGACAGACAGACAGACAGACAGACAGACAGACAGACAGACAGATAGATAGATAGATAGATAGATAGATAGATAGATAGATAGATAGATAGATAGATAGATAGATAGATAGATAGATAGATAAAAACAGACAGACAGACAGAATGATGGGATTGGGAGATATAGCAACAGAAATAGAGTGATGCGGGCCAGGAGAGAAAGTGCGGAATGGAGGAGGAGGAGGAGGAGGAGGAGGAGGAGGAGGAGGAGGAGGAGGAGGAGGAGGAGGAGGAGGAGGAGGAGGAGAGGCCAAGGATCACCACCCTTACACATATGGTTGTTTTCTTCTTGATTACACTTGAGCTGAAAGATTAACACCCCTCCATCCCTCTCTCCATCCCTCCTTCTCTCTCTCCATCTCTCCTTCTCTCTCTCTCTCTCTCTCTCTCTCTCTCTCTCTCTCTCTCTCTCTCTCTCTCTCTCTCTCTTTCTCCTCTCATCATCTCCATCTCCTGCCCCACCCTAATCACTCCACCTCACTCCCTTCCTCCCTCCTCTCCTTCTCT
>JAOPHQ010001015.1:0-35185 GCA_030340625.1 Merluccius polli
ACAGTATTTCAGCAGCAACTGTCAACTGCGACAGTGAGGGTATCGAAAGTTTGATGTTGATTTTGAAGAGAAAAAAAGCAACTTTTGAAGACATACTTTTACCACACAAATACCCAAAGGCTAGACTAACTCGTTCGAAAAGTTGTGCTACTAAAAGTTGCTTACTACTCTCTCTATCTCTCTTAAGTGTCTTCTTCATCACACCAGAGCTGCAGTGAGCAAGTAATAAAGGAGACACTTAAGACATAATATATTAGTAATAAAAAAAAATTAAAAAGTAATGAAGAATAAGAGCAAATATTTATGATGCTGATGTCCCAAATATTCCGTGGCTGTGATTACACAGAATGAAACAGCGTGTTAATGAGAGCTGTAAAAAAATAAATGTTGTTTGTATTTTGTACAAAAAAAAAATCGAAATGTACTGTTTACTTTGGCCAACAATGTCATTAGCTTTATTGAAAGTCCTTGCTGTGTGAGAATCAGATTAGACCAAATCTTTCGATGAGCCCGGTTAGTCTGCAACTGTAAGCCTCCACTCGCTCGCCAATGGCAGATCTGATTTCAACGAGGGGACCTTGTATATAAAATAGTGGAAAATTTGCTGACCTCTGAGTCTGAAACGCTGATAACAATATCAGCCGAAAGGGGGTGTGGATTCTTAAACTTCATACGCACCTCAATATGCAACCCAAGAGCGTCAGCATCTTGTTTCACACTTTAAGATGCAGTTTTGCTCTTTTTACTCATTTTACTCAATCTGTGCAAATTTATTTTTATCTCCGAACTGAGAGTTGGACACCTTGTGAGATTAAGCATTTGTCTTTGGCGTTCGGGAGTGGGGATAAAGTTAGGTTGAGCTCTAGTTCTTCAACTAAATTCATGTTTGGTGTGCCAGTGCCTTTGTATGACACCGGCATGTTATTTGCTATGAGAACATGAGGTAAACGGTGAACACGTTAAATGTCCTCTTCCGTTTTAAGACCCATGGGACGGCTCTGTGTAGACGACACAGCTGCTCAGCACCTCAATAAGCAATAATGTGGCATCCCAGTCATAATGGCCTGCGCTCTCTGGGGAGCTGTAGAGAGAGAGCGAGAGCGCCGTAACGCTAGCACAAGCATCTCAAGCGGTGGTGGAAATAGCGGGGCTGCTAGTGCTGAGGCTGCAAACACCACCACACTAGCGGCTAACAGCTAGCACGTCACCTTTTATCCCTGCCTCGGTGTAAACTGATCAGACTCACGCCTCTACGGGTTGAGATGCTTCCTCTTGGAGAACTTCCCAAAAAACAACACCCACACACAAACACACACACACACACACACACACACACACACACACACACACACAGTTGTGGATCATGGTACACACATTTGCACGTTGAATTGCAACTGATGATCTATTATGGCAATGCGGCATGTGAAGTTATGCTTGGATAGCAACATTAGCTTTGTCATGAACAATATTGCAAACTTTAATTATATTGCCTTTGCGCTCGGTGGTCTCAAAATTGTATTTGTGGCAAAAACCTGTCTCTATACAAACAGTATGGTCTTCATGAGTCAAGACTTCACTTCTAATGCATCTATTGACTTATCTATCAGCAGTATAATCTATTTGGAGATAATATCTCCATCAAATCATGCTTTCTTCAAGAAATACACTTCATTAGTCCATTAAAGCATCATCCTCATGTCAGCCCAGCCAGAGGCTGCCGTGTGAGCCAGAGGTTGACATGACTTCCCTGCGCTCGAGTCACGAGGGTGAGCTGACGCTTTCTTTTCATTCAGCATCGGGTTTCCGCTCACATGCTAATGTAGCTCATCATCCACCATACCGCATCGGGAACCTGTGGGGCTGCGCGTAGCACCGGTAGCCCCATGCTGAGACGACACTTTGTTATTAAAGCTTTTTTTCCTGTTTCCTTTAGAGAAGCAGGCTAAGGAAAAGGCCGACCGATCAATATTTGCTTACCCACCATCTCTCACAGAGCAGATAATGTAGCTGCATTGGCCAAAATTGCCGTTCCATATTTAATATTACCAGTACTCTTGGGTCAATGGTTAAAATGCAACAGTCTGTGATATTCTATATGGCAAGCTTTTTGTCTACTCCTTATGCTTTTAGTGTAAAAGCATATTCATGGAAAATATACAAGGTACTGCTGAAGCACAACTGACACTCAACCTCCTCCTCCTCCTCCTCCATCATCTTGTTTTCCCCCAGGAGAGGAAGGTTCGGACTCCCATGCAGAGACCCCGGGCAGCGAGGCCAGCGTGGAGAGCAAGGCCTACCAGACATGTGCCAGCACGATCCTGAAGGTGCTGGGCGGTCTGCTGGTGGTGCTGTGCATCTCCTCCTCCTGGGTGGGCACCACGCAGGTGGTCAAGCTCACCTTCCAGTCCTTCTCCTGCCCCTTCTTCATCTCCTGGTTCAGCAGCAACTGGAACATCCTCTTCTTCCCCATCTACTACTCCACCACCATGGTCACCTCCAGGGAGAAGCAGAGCCCCATTCAGAAGTTCAGGTACGTTTTCTCCTGTGTGCAGAATGATCTCTGAATGAGTTCAACCGGGCCGCAGTAGAGGAACTAGTACCTGGGATGAATTCTGTATGTGTGAATACATCCGGTTCATTAGATTTTCCTGGAACCCCTTTTAGGACGACGGGCTTCGAGGGAAATTCAATGAGCTGTATATAAGACTGGCTCGGTATAAATAACCGCTGTAACCGCCCGACGGTCTGTTCAACTGTTTGTTCTGCGTCGGTGAGGCGGAATCCAAGTTACGCTAGTTTTCCGCAAGCTGTGTGTACTAATCAGTAGAGACCTGCGGGCCAGACCTGCTTATGTTCGGAAACGTATTAAGTGTCCTCTTGGGGACAGAAAGTATTCAGCTGGAGATGATGATGATGATGATGATGATGATGATGATGATAACATTGCGATTAAGTTTCCTGGAGTCTGTGGCGCTCTTAATGGCTCTGGGAGACTGTTGTAGCAGGAGTGCCGGGTGTGTGTCTGTTGATTATGTTGTTATTTACCAACCCACAGTGGAAACACTGTGGGTTGGTAATACGTTCTGTAGCCTATGGAGTAGCACAAGTTGGTTCCGACCGGGACGGCCGGTAGGACGTATAAACATTTCCGTTGCTGGTCCGACAGGGAGTGCAGCAGGCTGTTCGGAGAAGACGGCATGACCCTGAAGATCTTCCTGAAGAGGACCGCACCCTTCTCGATCCTCTGGACGCTGACCAATTACCTGTACCTGCTGGCGCTGAGGAAGCTGACGGCCACCGACGTCTCTGCACTCTACTGCTGCCACAAGGCCTTCGTCTTTCTGCTGTCTTGGATCGTCCTCAAAGACCGCTTCATGGGCGTGCGGGTCAGTGAGACGATGCAAAAGAAAACTCTCTTCACGATTTACTGTTTGACTTTCCACGGTGACGTTCATGTATGTCCGTGAGTGATGTGTATGTTAATATCTTCATCTGTCAATGTTGCAGATTGTGGCAGCAATAATGGCCATCACAGGTATCGTCATGATGGCCTATGCTGATGGTTTCCACGGTGATTCCTTTGTGGGAGTGGCCTTGGCTGTGGGCTCCGCCTCCACGTCAGCTCTCTACAAGGTTAGCCCATCAGGGGTGTTCTGCTGTGCATCATGTGATCAATGGTAATGCTGTATTTGTTCATTTAGTTTAGTTGCTGCTTAGTCTCACAAATCAGACGTTAGATTCATATTCAAAGTCTGACGGAAGTCAAGCTCAAATCTGGGTGAATGGGGTGCGTTTCTCTTTCTTTTTGTTTGGACCAATCATGTTGCTGGAGGAGGGGATCTTTAAACGCGTAATTGGCGAACACAAACTCGGTCAGCACTAGAAAACTGTAGAAAAGTGGCTGTAAAGGTTTAAAATCAACACCGTGTAGACCTCGCCACTGTAGAAATACACTTATTAAAATCCCCTTCTGAAAGCTTCATCCACTCACGTGAATTACTTTTCTTGGGTAGAATATCTTCATAACGAAACAGAAAGCAAGGTGTAATAACGCCGCCCCTTGCATGTTTGGTTTCCGCTCCAGGCCCTGTGCCGTCTCCCCCCAGAAGTACTGCTATAACATAGTAGGACTGCCGGTGTGTAGCAGCTACCGCTGGAGATCGGTAGCCGCTACACCACTAGACCAATCAACAAACACGCGCATCTGTTGCGATGTTGAGCCCCTCGGTCACAGTGGCTCTCCATCACCAGGAGGGATGTTTTCTCCTGCTGTCCCCCAGGTGCTGTTTAAGATGTTCCTGGGCAGCGCTAATCTAGGAGAGGTGGCTCACTTCCTGTCCACCATGGGCTTCTTCAACCTGATCTTCATCTCCTGCGTGCCCCTCATCCTCTACTTCACCAAGGTGGAGCACTGGGGCTCTCTCTCCTCCCTTCCCTGGGGGTACCTCTGTGGACTGGCCGGGCTGTGGCTAGGTGAGCGCACGGAAACACACACACGCTCACTTAATTAAAGCACACACACACACACACACACACACACACATACACACACATACAAAAACGCATACCCACACAGAAAAAGTGTGAGTGTGCGATCAACACAATGGCTTCACCGATCCGCAATGAAACAAGCAAAAAAAAAGACTTCTGTATCGCCTTCGTCGTAACAACACCTCTAACATATTTCGATCGAAAATATCTCTCTTGCAGTTTTCAACATCTTGGTCAACGTGGGCGTCGTGCTCACCTACCCCATCCTCATCTCCATTGGAACCCTGCTCAGCGTTCCCGGAAATGCAGGTGGGTATCGTATCACAGCAATAAGGCAGTCACGCATTTGTATTCACGGAAAGGACGACCCCTTGAGGGGAATCATCTCGTTTTCGAAGGGGGGCCCCCCTCTATATATTTGGATATGTTGCTTACAATAAGTGTACTACTGTGTATTTACGTTTCATCACAATATTTGATATACGACTATCGATTACACATTTGGAAATGACGGCCAGAAAATGAAGGTAATTTAAAACGTAAAGTAGATACGCAAGAGTCGCTGATGACTTGTAGGCTGGGTACAATTTTTTGTTTGCTTTTTGTTTCAAAAAGTTATTTGGAAATGACGCACCTCTGACACTTATTATTATACGTATTATTATTATTACAATAACCATAAGAGTACATTCCCACCCATCATATCACTGTGATCTATCGACGCGGTCAGCACTTCAGACTGTCGTAGCAAACTGATTACGCAAGCAGGTCTCACTCTCCCGTCCCGGAAACCCAAGCACCGATGTGCCTCCACAGACGCTGCAACTATCCCCTCACTGAGGGAGGATCGGGTTGCCAAGGCAACGCTAAATGCCTGCAGACATGGTTCTTTTTGTTAACCATAATGGACCCGTGCGTACGAAGGTCAGTGGGCTACAGCGGGTTTTGGCGCGGATGCCCATGACCACAGAGGACAGCTAGGAGAGAGAGAGAGACACACACACACACACACACACACACACAGAGCAGCCCTACTTGTGCTGATTGTTAAGCCGCCTGCCCACGCGCTAAGCTACGCTCATCTCCCCCCACCACCACACCCACCACCCCCCCACCCCCCCACACACCCACCACCCACCTACACCCCCGACACCCTGCTGGCATCTTAGATCTTTAAACTAATTAATCTCCATTTGTTTTTTGGCTCCACTGAAACCTCCTTACCTCACCCATCGTCACCCCCAACCTCTCACCCCACCCTTCCCTTCCTCATCACCCCCACACCCCCCCCCCCCCCCCCCCCCCACACCCCTCACCCTGTAGCGGTGGACGTGCTGAAGCACGAGGTGATCTTCAGCGTGGTGCGCCTGGCCGCCACCTGCATCATCTGCCTGGGCTTCCTGCTGCTGCTGCTGCCCGAGGAGTGGGACTCGGTGACGCTGCGCTTCCTCGCCAACATCGCGGAGAAGAAGTCGGACCAGGACCACGGCGAGGAGCTCACCGAGTCCAGCGTGCACACGCGCAGCCGCAGCCGGGCCAACGGGGCCGTCTCCATACCGCTGGCGTGAGAACGAAACCGACGGTCCTACCACTGTAATCGCCCACTTTGCCTTGCATTGAAGCTCTCTGTCTTGGCTGAAAACCTTTATAGAAAAAGTCCCTGTCTCGCTTCTCCATGGCCACACACACACACACACACACACACACACACTCATACAGACAGAGAGAGAGAGGCATAGTTCTCTGGCAGGGTGAGCACACACACACACACACAGGGAGAGACAAGATGTCATTTGCGGAAAGACAGCTGAGAAAGTACTGAACCTTTAACTGTGATTGGTTATTGAGAAACCTTGTTGTTGATGGAGGGGGGGGGGGGTGGGAGTTGGTGGGGCGTCCGTATCTCCGTCACATCCCCCCTTCAGGAGAGGGAGAAAAATAAATACAAAATGAACGTTAATGCTAAATTAAAAAAAAGGAATGTAAAGTATATTTTTTTTACTTTCTTGAACTCCCGGTTATGTCAAGTCCCGACCCGCACGCACCCAAAACACACAGACCTGATTGGCACCCCATGATCCAGCTTCTCAGACTGTATTCTGTGAATATTAATATTGGCAGGGCCTGTTTGGCTCAATTTTATCTGTATTTATTGAATTGAATAGGAGGTTTAAGAGTATTTAAAATGTGCGTGTAATTAAATAGTATTATATAAGAATGGGAATTATACCATTGTGAATGTACAGGATCTTTTTGTTTTCTAATAAAAGACTGAAGACACACATCTATGTTGGTTATGTATTATATTACGTTGTATGCATTTTTAAGGGGGAATTATATTGCAATGATAATCCGCTTCACTTTCATTGAAAATATATCTCAATATGGCTCAAGGTTTAAAACTGACAGTATCCGATTTTGGCATTGAAACTACACTGTTGTTCCATTAATTCACTGACAAGGTGGTCATTTCGACCCAAAACCTCATGTTCAATCCCCTATAACCATCACCCTCAGTAACCTTGGACTGAACACATGTCCTGTTTGATTAACTGTCCTCTTTATATAACACAGCCACGGCTAGGCCATGCTAATGACTGAGCCCTGCTGGCATGGCTTCAAGCCTTGTTGGCAGACCTGGCTAATGGGATTCATCCAATCCAAGTCATTTGTGGAGCGATTTGATTTATTTAGTAGCTATGACTATGCACAACTTCTGTTATGATGAATGAATGCCTTGCGAGTCTTTCCTCCATTGCACTATGCAATGGAGGATTGCACTATAACCACGTCAGTGTTAATAGCAACAACAATCCAACATATTTACTCACCTTGAACATGAGTCATAGCACTTTAGTTTCTCCTGCAACGTATCGTCTTTCAGTTATACACACACTTGGGTAGGAAGCATAGCTCCTTCTAATATTTATGGCACAGAACTAAGAGACTTTGCTTGGCCTACAGACCAAGACCATTTGATCTGCAACTGTCAAAACAACATTCAGCGTTGCGTAACACAAAGTAGTAGTAGTAGTAAAATGAACATGACAGAACATCAACATAGTCCTGCTGGGGTCAGGATGACATTGGAGGAGCGGCAGTTCCAGCCTCTAGATGCCATTTCATACACAAAGCCTTCACGTTGTCACTGGTGCCTCTGAGCTTCTTAGAAAGCATTCACTGAGATGACAGGTTGATCAGCTAGACCGTAATGAGTGGCACGTTTTATATTTTTTATTTTTTAAACATTTTTATTTCAATTCTTATTGTTTTATGTAAAGCGCATTGAGTTGCCATTGTGTATGAAATGCGCTATATAAATAAAGCTGCCTTGCCTTGCCACATTTAAACGAATGAGCGAGCATATACTGTATATGGCTATATATATACATATATGGCTACTTGATGGATATTGCTCTCTAGTTGGCATCCGAGATAAAAATAATAACAGCAATCAATAGGAATATGAATACAGATTCTGGACTTTGCCAGTGCCACTGTTACCTAATATGCAAAGTTCACTGAACAGCATCTTCTTTTCCGGAGATTAATCTGTCAGCTCTTATAGCTCCCTGGGAGCCCTTTACTCCTGTCTGGAGCATTCTTACCAAAATAAATAAGAAAATAACAGGGTCTTTCAAGCATTAACTTATGAGTTACGAAGTAACCTGTGGGGAGAGTTGCCATAGAAACTTAGCTCATTACCATGAGAAAGTCAAGTATGAAGGAAAGGGAATACGCACACACCAACAGCGTTGCCACAAGTACAGGCAAAAGTGTTGTCTTCTCTCGTTTATTGGATCTACACAGAGAGGGGCTTGCGGACGAAAAACTTCACATGGGATTGTGTGGGAGATCCGACTACTTGGGCTTTGTTGGGCACCACAGCAATCAAGGACCATCTACATAATCGGATGTCAGAGCTCATACCTCGGTCGGTCTGGCTCAGAGGTCGAAGGGTCACGTGTTTCATTAACACGGGCAATGGATGTTCAGCAGGATTTTATCATGCTATACATCGTATCGTTTTACTAAAGCCCATAGAAGAAATATGTAGCTAAAAGAAGATTTGGGTTAAATGTCTGACTAAACGTAAAAATCTCAAGTCTAGAGTTCGTAAGTTAAAGTCAACTGCTTAACATCGGTGTCACAGCCAGTCTGGTGTCTGGTAGCCATCAGGGCAAGTGGTCATCAGCCAATGGGTGCCAGGGAGTCCAGGCCCAGGTTGAGCCAGGTGGCCCCTGTTCACAGCCAGGACGGGGAGCCTGAAGCCCAGGAGCCGTCTAAACCACAATGGACGCTCCCCGCTTTGGCCCTCCCAGCAGAGCAGAGGACAAGCCTGCCGCCACTGAGACGAACGGAAGCAACCCTGTCCACCCTGTCAGGTCAGTCACAGTCTTTAGTGTGTGTGTGTTTGTTTTTCAATCATATCCGTTGTTTGGGATGGAAAGACAGTGTTTTTGTACATACTTTGTTACGAGTCATGCTTCACAGGAAACCTCCCATGTGTTCAAAGCAACGATCCGAGCATCATTCGCTCTTATCCTCCCAAGAGGCTGCAGGTTAGAGCGCCAAAAGTAATTAATTGTATAGTAAAATATGTCATATTATATTTCATGTACATTATGAAAAAATGATTTGCCATATTATGCCATATTGTCCTGTGTCATATTAATTGTGAATGATTGCGTCTTGCTTTTTAAAAAAAAATTTATCATCCAATCCATCCATCGCCGCCTCTCCATAGAGACTGCAACCACTGGCGTTTCCTATTGGTCACACAAACACTGTCACAACAAATGCCATGGTAAACAAAAACCAACAAGCACATAACCATCCTTCTTTTTTTAACTTGTTATCAATTAACTGAACTAAATAAATCGATGAATAACGGGGGCGTTTCCGATTTTTTTGTTTTTTTTGCAGGTGAGGGACCACAGCGGTGGGGTTACCCAGCGGTATTCTACACCCAGAGGGGAGGAGCCCCATGGCGGCATCAGTCAGACGCAGGTAGGCCTCTATACCATCGATGATGCCAAAAAATGTCTTCATATTCAGGGACATGTTTTATCATGTGGCACCATGTTCCACCGCAACATACTTGTGGAAAGGAAATACTTGAGAAATAGGGAGAGGGAGAGAGAGAGAGAGAGAGAGAGAGAGAGAGAGAGAGAGAGGCAGCTGGTGAACTGTGAGTGGGGGCCCAGTGGGTCTGATTAAAGTACCGGTGGAGTGGTCAGTGGGGGGGGGGGGGGGGGGGGGGGGGGGGCTCAATAGGAACCACTTTATGGGGAACAGGGTGCAGGAAAGACCCTGCTGTTATGTACATACTGACACACACACACACACACACACACACACACACACACACACACACACACACACACACACACACACACACACATATATAAGACGACAGATGACCAAGCGGGTAAAAAGAGCAGTTCATTTCATTCATCTAGAACAGATTCACAATACCTGAAATTCTCTTTTTTGGCGACCTCCAGGAGGGGTTTCTGGCAGCGCAGGGGGCTCTGCACCAGCAGACCTATCGGCACAGACGAGCCCACCACCGGCAAGCCAGAGGACACAGGAGGACACTGAAGACCGTCTACACACCTAACGGTATATAGATAGAGATAGATGGATCCTTTATTACTACAGCATTGAAAAATGCTGGTGTCCGGTAGCTCACACAAGCATATAAATATAGATTAGAGACAATACACAATACAATAAGGTAATAATAATACATCATGCCCATGGTGAAGAGAAGAAAAATGACTTAAAAGCGAAGAGTCATATGTAGGAACATATCATCATGGCTTATTAGACATCTCAGCTCTATCAGTGAGTTCCATGATGGTTTGGTGTGACTGCCACCTCCACCTCCAGTCGGAGATCCAGGCAGAGAGGGAGGCAGACTGGTGAGACGTCCCACGGAGAGGGACATCTTCGGGGGGGAGTGCAGAGGGGGAGAGTGTGTGGATGTCAGCCTGCACCTCCTGCTCCAACCAAGCCCTCTGCCACCTTTAGGGTACAGGGATGCGACCCCGCCCCCAGGAATAACCTGGAGTCGCCGAGACACAGAGAAAAAAACTGACGAACAACATGACAAGCATAATTAAAGGTGATGGACGATGGACTCACAGTGTCTCCCAGAGGGGTAATAAGGAGCTTTCATCCCTGCGGAAGTCAGAATAATAGTCTTAAAACAAAAAACACAAAGGGTGGATTTGACCTGTGTTGGTGATATATATATATATATATATATATATATATATATATATATATATATATATACTGTATACTGTATATATATATATATATATATATATATATATATATATATGGAGAGAGAGAGAGAGAGAGAGAGAGAGAGGATAAAGGATAAAAGGTGTACATTATTATTGTGTAAGCAGGATTTGCGACACTAATCGTGATCAAGTGAAAAGGTTGTGTTTGGTAATCTGGATTACAGAGGATTTGGAATATGAGGTGAGATAAACCAATACAACCATATAACCATACCACTTCTGATAATTACAAGAAAAATAATAAATAATGATCCTCTTCCATATTGTTCAGATGAACAGTATAGTTTACTATGTAGCAGACTATATTGTATTTACAATTTATATGACAACTTGTTTCTGTGGATGACAGTCGAGTTACTTTAAATAAATAGAGGATATGGCGCCATCTAGAGGTACTAGTGGTGCTAAACAAAAACGAATACTTGCTCTGTCAAAATTCAGCCAGTGCGGATTTCAGATGTACTTCATATAACGTACATATAGTAGATAGTTTGTATCTAGGGCATATACACTGACTGATTCCTTGACAAACTGTGTGTTACAGAATGAGCCGTCTGCTGGCTCACTGCCACTCATCAAGTCCTCTCCTTCAGCTTGGCTCTCAGGCTTGAAGAGACTGAGAGATCGCATGGCTTGAAATTAAACACCTGGGGCCACAGCCACACCTGGGGCCTCTGGGGGCCACAGTAGCCAACAACAACATGGTCCTCAGACAGCCCTCTATACAAATGTTGTCGGTCTTGTCTTAAATAGTTACAAGCTGTAAAGTAACACCATATACTCACCGTCAATATGAGGCAGGTGAATTGATTCAACATCACATGACCAAGTACAAAACATAATTTAATAGAGAAGAAATGTAACAGTAACAGTCAATGGAGTTATTGAAAGGTTTTAGGAATAAACCAAACTCTACCACTGGGTGTCATTAATGGGCTCTCAGACTATAGTAGTAATTAGTGAATAATTTATTAACTAATGAAGACCCTTAATAAGTATACACATGGGTGTATAATTATTCCACCAAGCTTGTCTAGACCAAGCATGTTTGATTTGTCACAACACTTTTGTTCACCAATACACAACGTCTCATATTTTGTTTGTTTCCATTTGAACAGATTATTCTCTGCCGTTTACCAAACGACCAAATGAGTAAAATATCAATAACTTCAGGAGTGACCCGATGGTTCAGAGGGGCACATTAAAACCACCCATCTACTTACCAAACCATTTAATCAACAAAGCAAAGTCGACCAGTCAGGGGTCCAACCACGGCAGACTTAAGGAGCCAGGCTGACCCTCAGATACTGCGGAGGTTTAGACTAGCTCTTCAAAAAAAACTTCTTATTTCCCCCCCCCCTCTGTTTTCCAGTTCACTAGCCATACACACTGGGCCTTAAAGCAAAAATCAATGAGGAGTCGCGGGGAACACAGGGCGGCCGGTGTCTGCCACTTCATACAACTACATAAAAGAAGGTGAAGGATGCCGTGTGAGCAATTGGTTCCAATTGATAGAGGATTGGTCACGGTCAGCTTTCTGAGTGGAAATCCACGTGAGAATGTGGCGCTCGGACCAGCGAGGGGCACGAGAGGCCAGCAGCGGACAATGGGCCACTCAAGAGGAGTCTGGCTGCAGTAGAAGAGGGGAACTTAAGCCCTCGTGATTTAACCCTTCCTCTGCTTCTGGAAGATATGCCTACTGAAATGCAAGCTTTCATTTGGTGTGTGTGCATGTGCATGTGTGTGTGTGTGCGTGCGTGCGTGCGTGTGTTTATGTGTGGTAGATCTAGAGCAGTGCTGAGACATAGCATAGCTGCTGCTAATGTGATGTAGTTCTACAGGAAGATTTCCAGAACCAACTTTGGAGGGGAACTTCTACCTGGCAACAGAATGCAGATCACAATAATAATGCATTGATACTTAACCAATGGAAAATTAGCAGAAGGCACCAAAGGGCACCCCTCCCATCTATTACAGTCTTTGTAACCTTTTCTCCAATTAGCCTGCTATTACTAGCTGAATGGGAGAGGCTGGTTTTGAGAGCCCAAGTGTCATAGCTCAGTCTGGCTGGAGAGGCTGTATGCTTCAACCAGTCACTGGGGGACTGGTTGAGTTCAGAAGGGTGGGTGTGGGTAAGGGGACTGGGGGAGTGCACAGACTCCTGCCAGTTCTCAAGGGGAGCCTCTTTTGTGGCCCCAAGACACAGGTTGATCCGACCGGGGGGGCCTCTCACAGCTGATGGAAAAAAAGGGCCCCAGCTGCTAATTATCTGGGTGATGGAGAGCCAGAGAAGTGGGACTGTCAGAGCAAAGGGTGCCCCTCATGTCTGAAAGGGTTAAGAGTCGGGGTGGGGATAAAAGAAGTGGCCGCAAAGTGGCAGGTATTCACAAAATGTCGCTTTATGCAAAATAATTTTAAACACGTGATCCTTTGCTAACCAAACTGTTAGACATTATAGAGTCCTCCTAATGCGCCAATACCTTCATTAAGTGACAGCATATTCTCCACTCAACAGCGTTTTAAGCAGTTTAACAAACTTATTCTTAAATCTCTTATCACCAATACTGTCAGTTCACACACATGTTCCTACTTTTTAAAACTACTCTAACTAATGTGATCCCAGTAACATTAGAATGATATTGGATGTCTTTCACAGAGTTACATTCTTTACTATGCCACACATTTATCAACAGTATTGACAATGGCTCTCCTTCCTTGAGCTTCTTGTCCAGTCTACAGTATCATACGACCAGAGGAGACCGGAGCTGGACCTGTTGAATTCCATATGAAGTACTCTTTGGATTGAAGGTCCCGACCTGCAAAACATATGACAAAAGAGTTGGAGATCTTAATGCATCCAAGCAAAAGACACTGGGGGTAAGGTATTTTGCCAAAGGCTCAAAGGTACACTTACATGTGAGGATCTTAGGCTTGGCACAGGAATAAACTTGCACTGAATGCTGGTCCACAGAGCACCCTGATAGCGTCATGTCAGGCACTTTGAAATTCAACTGAAATACAAGCACAATGGTGCATTTAGATCATACGCACACGCGCACAAGCTGCTCAAAGCCATGTCAACTGGCTCATTGTCACCCCCTATGGTCCTTATCTTTTCAAATGACAACTCAACACAGCTTCATATTACCCCTCTTTGAGGGGAATGACTAATACAGAAATAATGACAGATAACGTGCACACTTTTTGGTTCTATGCACATAATGCTGCATTCAGTAAAGGAAAAAAGAGATTTTGACAATCCATGTATTGTGCTCCACCTGAAGTTTGGATATTTAAGGAAGTGGTAGTAGTGCACGGAAGCTTAAGCAAATATGTCAAATTAGCAAATTTGAATGAAAAAAAGGGATGTGTTAGTAATGCAAGTGTTTCTCTTACTTTGATGTAGGCCGTAAGGTCTGTATAGAGGGGGTCCACAGGTCCCGGTACCTGCCCTGAAAAGCGGATCCCACCTTCCATGGTGACCTCCCTGGACTTGGGGAACTTTTGGCCTATAGATAACAGGGGAGTGTGGGGTTATGGTCATTTAGTGTTTGTCGTCAAATGATCTGGTCCCTTCAAGCCTTAATTATGCTGTGGAAGGTGAAAGACATACCAAGGACCCAAACCAGGAGGTTCTTCTCTTTGTTGACATCCAGGTGCCCAGAGCTCACCTTCACCTCCACACTGCTCATCTGATCCCTGCACATCCCAAACAAAAATAAAGCATTCATATTTAGTCATTTAGAAGACGCTTTTATCCAAAGTGAATTCAGATCCACGGCATCTATCGATCTATCTCTTAATGGGAAGGTAGGGGTATCTTGCTCAAGGCTGCTTCCTACAGGCGGACCATGGTCATTGGTGTTCAAAGTCAGAACACTTCGTCTGACAGTCAATCACCCTAATCAACCACTAGTCTATCATGTCCACTAGCGGCAGTGCATTACACAAGGTTTTGAATGGTCAACGTATAGCAAAACATTCCAGAAAAGTAATATTCATGTATGTTTCTCAACCTCTTTACCTGTTAAAGAAGGGCAGGCGTGCTTCACAGAAGTCAAACGTGTTCTTCACGCTCTCGTGAAGTTTGAGGCTGACAGAAACACGCAGCTGGTTCTCCTCCTCCTTCAGCTGGTAGGAGCCTAGGATAGGAGGCACCGGGACCTGAAGAAATAATAGTAATTAACATTTAATATTAATCTGAAATAATATTTCATTATATTTTTCAAGGCATGTTGTCTTTGTCTTTTTTTGGGGGGTATTTTTTTTTACCTGGGATGTGTAGCTACATAGTTTGAACTGCTCCAGCGGGGGACAAAAGGGGAACTTATAGGGGCCTGAGAAAGCCGACCCGTCGCTGCCGTCGTCGACACTGCTGGCGCTCAGAATGCTGGAGTCCAACGACGTGACACACGGATGGGCCAGGATGTCCTGCAGGGGAGACCCGTTGGGGGGCAGCGAGAGGGTCACCGTCACATTTGGGAGCACCCCTTCCACCTCACACTGAGAAATACAGCGGGTGAGGAGAAACAGTGTGCATTGTGGGAGACAGGAGAGAAAAGAGATACGTTATGGATTACCATTTTAATTTGAGCAAAGTTTGGGAAAGCAAATAGGAATTCTTTAAATTTAAATACATTTTTTTAACTATTTAAAAAGGAGACAATTACAGAGCCTTCTCATACTTACTTTGCATGTCACGGTGCCATAGACATCCCAGAGGTCTTGTCTACTCGGGTTGCCATACTGCATGCAGCGCACCATTTCTGTGAGCGCTACGTTGACCAAGGCCCGTCCGCGGTGATGTCCCGTCCTCCAGGCGGGCTGCCTCTGGCTCCCAGCAGGAGCAGGCACCGCCGTGGGAGGTGGCCCCGCCTTGGGCACATCCAGGGGTGTACCCAGCGGACACACCTGCTGAAGGACCGAGGGCATCATCGCCAGGCGAGACGCCAACCCATCACCGTCCGTCTTGTTGCCAGACCCACAGAGAAACCTCTGCAGTCCTTCCAACAGGGTGAGGCCTTGAGAAACGGACAGTAAGCTGGTTAAGGGCGGTCGTGGCTCACCGGCTTCCACCAGAGGCAGGCAAGCCAAGATCAGTGGCGAATGGGAGATGGCCAACACTGGCCACAGGACTCCCTTTGCTGAACTGTCCACATGTAGCTCCAGGGCTGGCGTCCTCTGTAGATTCAGACAGTCGTCTCTTTGGGCAACGTATGGTTTGTCAGTGTCCGCCAGCCCCAGTTCAGTAAGGAGCAGCTGCAGCACCGTGCTGTCCTCTGGGACTGCTTGATATGAAGTACCTGCCAGAGACTTTGCACGATATTCAACGGTAGGGAACCTCCTGGGAAAAATAACAGTATGCATGCACATAAACGGATTAGCAAACAAAAAGACTGCATTAGGTTCCGTGCGGTTACGGGATTTGGATGAAATGTATTTGTGTTTATCTATGTACAAACCTTGAGAAACGCACGGACACATGGTCTCCCTTCTCGTGCGAAATAACCCATAAGGCACGTAAACTCATTGTTTAGCAGCGACAACACCGAACAAACCCTAATGTCTGTTCACTCCTTTGATCGACATATTCAAACCTTTCATATTTGATTTATTCAGCGCATTAACCAGCGCCGTGCCCTGAAACGATAACAAACACCGCTGCTACTTCCTGTTTCCTCACGTGACACCCACAACTGTCAGCTGACTTGCGCGCATGCGTATTCGGGCGAGCTACTATCCCCACCCTTTTTGTTCGCCCATACAGGAAGCTGGGATTTCTCCCTGCCTAGCTGTCAACAAAGGGCAAAACTGCCAGAATCACACCCTTCCCACGACAAAAGGTCGGCGCTGTCGCCGACTGACGGTCACTTGGTCTCGTTTTGCGTTTTGTCCGCGTTGCTAGGCCAAGTGCGACCATGGCAACGACCGCTCAGCTGTTCGAGGTAAGATGACTGCTGAGCGAGCTAGCGAGATAGCTAAACAGCACTAGCCCACTTGTGCCATGATCTGCAAGACAGCATCAGGTTGTAAGAGAGATACAGGGTCGCTCCATGTGGTAAATCACAGTCTATGCATGGGGGTTTAGCTTGAACAATCTTCAACAATGTTGTGTGTGTGTGTGTGTGTGTGTGTGTGTGTGTGTGTGTGTGTGTGTGTGTGTGTGTGTGCGTGCGTACATACATTAGTGCTCAGCCGGGTCACCAAGTTAAAACGAGCTGTTGGAGTTGTGTTTTGCAAATTATGCAAATGTACTCCCTTGTTGAGGGAAATGAATAACCTAAACAAACAAACACATTTCATTTGTTTGTTTGTTGTAGTGGTGAAGGTGTTTGATTTGTCTGTTGTTGTTTTTTTGTTTGTTTTTGTTTTACATAGGAGCCATTTGATGCAGACGAGTACATAGAGAGGCTGGCCTGGAGGACACCTGGCGGGGGGTCGAAAGGAGGAGCAGAGGCTTTTGACCCCAAAAGGTGCCCTAGTGGTTGACATTGATGCATTATCTGTCCCCTGATCATTATCTATCATTATCTATCCCCTGATCATTATCTATCCCCTGATCATTATCTATCCCCTGGTCATTATCTGTCCCCTGACAAAGTGCCGGAATGAGCCGTTCTATATAAAGAGCGTATGTGTATTATTATACTCGTGTTTATGTACACACATTTTGCAGTCTAGGTAAAAAACACACAACAGCATTGCAGACCTGTTATCTATAGATGTTATCTGCTATAGTCACGGCACAATGTATAAGTCACCCTCAGCACTCACTCTAGGTTTAATATTTGAAACAGAATTATTCATCTTATCGGTCTAGTTCTATGAGTACATATAACTGGTCCATAGCAATGTTGTTATTGGGGTTTGTAATGTGGGATATTTTTAAGTCCTCGATTTAATGCATCCGTGAATTTTTTCAGATCCCAAGATGCAATACTTTTATTGATCAATTATCGAGAATAGGCATCATGAAAACTTATACCCAAAAAGCAATTGTGTCAGTTTGTCCTATTTTTGTTAAACAATTACAGTATATTTTCTTATTACTTTTCAAGATTCATGACTCAAGAAAATGTATTTGTTACATTCCCATATATGTGTACAGTGCAATGTATGTATGTCTAAAGTTGAAACTACTAAACGTGTTCAGTACAACATTTAAAACATTCCTACTTCCGTTCGCAAAAAATACAAATAAAAAACCCCCAACTGGACAAGGTGTCATTGATAATCCTACATTTCTCGGGAGAGAGAAAAAATGTGGCTATATTTAAAATTGTATTTTCCTGATATCGCTTGGTCTTACGTTTACATATAGCGGCCAACTTATTTCTGGTAAGCACAAATACCACACACAGTAGCAGCAGTAAGAGCCCCCCGCTAAATATCCCATAGATCCAAGCCAGCCTTATCTGCGTCTTCCACAAAACTATTGCTGCACCCTCCTCGGAAACTATTTAAACCGTAGTGAGGAGTCAGAGACAACGTATCTATGGAGGCCACCCTACAGTGTGAGTCACCAGCCAGGGAGCGAGTGTGTGTATGGGGGGGGGGGGAAGAGGATGGGAGATGTGTCTCTTTCTAAAGCTCTAGCGACTGCTGAGGGAATTAGTCAAGAGATTATATACTCATCGTTTTGGGATGTTTCCTGGTCTGTGAAAATACGGTGCTGACTTAGAACATTTGCTCTGCCGTTCCTGGTGGCACTTAAAATGCAGCTGACGAAGCTGCTAGGTGTCAGAGCTTCTTAAGTCTGGGCAGCCAGGAATTAAGCACCCAGCCCTGTTCTGTTACTAATAACTCCAGAGTGTTGGGTCAGTGGGACATGTTTAACCCTTCACTTTTCCAATTACAGTACCGGAATTAGAGTGTGTACGTGTGTGTGTCTGTGTGCGTGCGCGTGTGTGTGCGTGTGTGAGAGATAACTATTACTGTTATTATGGCTCCCTGTGGTTTTTTAAATCAATGGGGATTTTTTTTTCCTGGGGATCTTCCATCCCCCCCCCCCCCCCCATTTCCTCCCGCTGTCTGATAGGCTGCTGGAGGAGTTTGAGAACCACATCGAGGAGCTGAAGCAGCTGGACGAGAAGATCCAGCGGCGCGTGGAGAAGCTCGAGCACCAGTGCCACCGCGAGGCCAAAGAGTTTGCGCACAAAGTCCAGGACTTGCAGAGGAGCAACCAGGTCAGTTGTTTTTCCTCCCGTCTCTTAACCATACAAATATTACAAATATTCATTTCAGGTCACAACGTCTCCGTGCTTCCCGTCTCCCCAGGTGGCCTTTCAGCACTTCCAGGAGCTGGACGAGCACATCAGTTACGTGGCCACCAAGGTGTGTCACCTTGGCGACCAGCTGGAGGGGGTCAACACCCCCCGACAGAGGGCGGTGGAGGCCCAGCGCCTCATGACCTACTTCAACGAGTTCTTGGACGGAGAGCTACGCAGTGACGTCTTCAACAACCCAGAGAAGGTGTGTGTTTGTGCATGTGTGTGTGTGTCAAGTGTGTATTGGAAAAGGTGTGTGTTGTGACTGTATTAGCCAGGCACTCTCTTCAGCGGGGGGTGGGTGGTGGTGGTGGTGTGTGTGATCAATGGCTCCGCCCCTGCAGTGGTAATGCTAGATGTAAGGTGTGAGGGGAGCGGGATTACGTAGTTAAATCATGCACGTTGAATCGTTAAGTTCATCCCTTTTTACTTGGGAGCCGTTGGCTAATTTGGATTAATGAGAGTGTCGTACACTTGCTCAATAACACAGTTGACTGATTGACTTGCATGGTTGTCAACATGCTCGTGTCAAGCCTAATTGCTTTAATTGAAGGGTGCCTGATTAAGAATGATGATGTTCATCCTACTTATTGTCATATTATAGCAGAGGAGGCCTGGTAGGACAAATAAGTTAAGAGTAACACAGGAAACTTCCACGAGTTGTTGTTGTTGTTGTTATTGCAATACCAGCGAACTTGACACAAGCCTGATGACCTCACTATTGATCCAAGGGAAAGCTGTATATGGGAATGTAGTTTGTAGCGAGAGGAGGGGTGGAGACACTCCAGATGAGCTTCCTGTTTGCCGGTACATCGTTATGGGAATCGGAGCAGGAAGCCTGGAGGGGGGGGGGGTCAATCCTAGAGACGGGGCCTGGGTTTGCGGAGAGTCAACACGGGGAATCTCTGGCCAGATTCCTCTTCCTGAGCATACTTCCAGACAAGAGAGAGCGGGGGAAACGAGGAAAGCTGCGAGTGAATAGCTGTAGGGGGACGGCTCTGCTAATCCTTCTGAAAGGGAGGGCTGGGCCGCCAGCGTGGAGACAAGTGCTGCTAAACCCTGACTGCAGGGAGACGGCTACATTACTTACATGGGATTTAGCTAATCTTAGCTGGGGGACAGATACTTAGAAAACCTTCGCCGAGCGGAAAGGCTGGATCC
Source organism: Merluccius polli (assembly GCA_030340625.1). Classification (NCBI taxonomy): domain Eukaryota; kingdom Metazoa; phylum Chordata; class Actinopteri; order Gadiformes; family Merlucciidae; genus Merluccius; species Merluccius polli. Next base: position 20,237 of record JAOPHQ010001015.1, read on the forward strand.
TCCTCGCGGGAACAGGCTAATGATGTTAGCTGAGGCAGGCGTCTGCGGGAACAGAGGAGTTGCGGACGGTGGGCCTTTTTCCTGGGTCTGGAGCTTTTCTTTTTTTGTTTTTTTTTTACAGCCGGTGTGCATGTCAGGGGGAGTGGGATGGGGCCCCCCTCTTTTTTTACACAGATATCCCTGGCCGGACAGATTATTGAAGGCGATTTAGCCTCCTGTGGGATTACAGCCCCATTGAGAAAAGGCATGGCCATAAAGACTTGGATATGCTGCTGCTAAGTCAACACGCCGCTGCCGAGGGCCAGGTGGGCAGCGGCTGCCTGTTATCTGCCCCACGGCCAACATGGGAAAGGTGCAGGAGGGCTCCGCTTAAGATGATGACTCCCCAGGAGGAGGCGCTGCGGGCGGCCCGCCTGCACGCTCACTCTCCCCTCCCCCCTATCTGGATGTCCATCCCGTATGGTTCTCACCTGCTCTCTCTCCCTCATGCTCCCTCCTCCTCCTCCTCCTCCTCCTCCTCCTCCTCCTCCTCCTCCTCCTCCTCCTCCTCCTCCTCCTCCTCCTCCTCCAGATTAAGGAGGCAGCTGATATCATTCAGAAGCTGCACCTCATTGCCCAGGAGCTGCCGTTTGACAGGTGAGTCAGACGTCCCGCAGGCAGCTGCACACAATGCCACCTTCAGACAAGGAGAAACGTATCATACTACGCATGCTACTGTGTCCATTCTACACTGTGCAGTACTACATCTAAAGGTGTCGAAATTGATGTTTTGATCGCAAAATATACATTGAATAATTACCTCACTTTTGTTGGAGAACAACTAAGGTGACATTTGACGTGATAACCAGTCAAGGTTTAAGAGTTAATCCTTTCTGTTTCATGTTCCGCCTCCAACAGATTTGCAGATGTCAAGGCAAAGATCGCAAGTGAGTTTGACCTCCACTCATTTGATTCTTGGTTCCTATGGTAGATATTCCATTAAATATTCCATAGAAATGACCACAAACAGTTAGCTGTAAAGTGTGTGTGTGTGTGTGTGTGTGTGTGTGTGTGTGTGTGTGTGTGTGTGTGTGTGTGTGTGTGTGTGTGTGTGTGTGTGTGTGTGTGTGTGTGTGTGTGTGTGTGTGTGTGTGTGTGTGTTTTCTCCAGGTAAGTACCATGACCTGGAGCGGCAGTTGATCCAGGAGTTCACGGCTGCTCAGCGGAGGGGAGAAATCGGGCGTATGCGTGAGGTCGCAGCGGTTCTATTACATTTCAAGGTGAACCATAGAACTTAAGACCACATATCTGAGTTTCTCCATGACTTTAGTGACAGCATTTGTCTTTTATTCAGTTCCCGTGGAGCAAAATCTCACCTGGCTTTGTCAGAATGCATTCCACAACATTGACTTGACCTATATTAAAAATGTAACGTTTCGTCACTTTCTCGTGAAAAGGGATATGCACACTGCGTGGACGTCTACATCAAGCAATGTCAGGAGGTAAGTGTGTACAGTCTTCCCTCCCTTATACACACACACACACATGGAATCCCACCACTTCATGCTTGCTACACCAGTCTTGTCCACAGGGCATTGTCCAACATTAAGCTCTCATTATGTGTTCACCTCCAGGGAGCCTACCTGAGGAACGATGTGTTTGAGGACACTGCAGTCCTCTGCCAGAGAGTCAACAAGCAGGTCGGGGAGGTGTTCAGCAGCCCCGAGGCCGTCATGGCCAAACTCATCCAGAACATCTTCGAGAACAAATTACAGGCGGGTAGTAGTGGTACCTCTGCTTCGTCTGCCTGTCATTCGTCGTGTCGTAATCCTCAAATGCCTCACTGGCCATGTCACATCTTTTTTGTACTCCTTTGACATTTGCTGTTGTTTTTGTTTGTGTCTCCAGGCCCACGTGAAGGAGAAGCTGGATGAGACCAGACACTCGGACGTGGAACAGTATCTGAAGAACCTCTATGACCTTTACACCAGGTAGCCGACCTTTGAACCCTGAGCACTTCCTGGGTGTTTCACACTCAAACGTTGACTGCTCTTGATGAGCTGGTAGTCCTCTCTGTTTATGAGTTGCCAAGTGATTGTGAAGTACTTTTTAAGAGGCTGCAGTCGCTAGTAAAGCTAGCTAGTAGACTCATAACTGCAGTCCCTCTTCCTCGTTTACTAAACCTTTACCAAATGACAACGGCCTGTATTTTTTCTTACAGGACGACCGCATTGGCGGCCAAGCTGACTGAGTTCAACCTGGGTTCAGACAAGCACACGTTCCTGTCCAAACTGATCAAAAACATCTTCTCCTGCTACCTGGAGAGCTACATCGACATGGAGAGGGACTACCTTCGCACGCGCAGCGCCACGATCCTACAGCGATACTACGACTCCAAGAACCACCAGAAACGCCCCATCGGCACTGGCAGGTCAGGTTAAAGTCCTCCCTGTGTATAGAAACAAAAATATAATCATTAGTTGGAGAAGAAAAATGTTTTATGGAAGACACGGTTTACAGCTTACTTTTATGAGCAACTTCACCATAAACACCATACTCACCAATTATCATGGGAATACGTGTGTAGGGGACATTTGACAACGGGACATTTTAGGTCTGACAATATTCTGTACAACTGTTTTGTAACTAATATTCTTTAGCAACTTTCAGTGAAGGATTTACAGTATGGATTGTGAAGAAGCTTTCGAGGGAAAAAAGTATGAGGCTAGTGCCCCTGGTATACATGAGAGTTGACTGTATTTTATCAAGAAATACTTACGTACGACAGCAGGTGGCTCAAGCCCACTAGCTGGAAGGGGGGCTTGGATTTGAGCTTGGCTAACGACCTGGCCCCAAACACCTTGCTTGGAGGCTATGTAGGCACTGATATCTCTTGCTGGCGCATGCTTACCAGGTGCACAAGAGCCAAACCTTGGGTATTGGAGCGTGCTCTTCAAGCTGCACTGATTTTTAATTTGGCTCTGTGTTTGTTGCTCCTCGCTCTCACTCTCACTCTTGCTCTCACTCTTGCTCTCTCTCTCTCTCTCTCGCTCTCTCTCTCTCTCTCTCTCTCTCTGCAGCATCCAGGAGCTGAAGGAGAGGATCAGGCAGCGGACCAACCTGCCCCTGGGCCCCAGCATTGACACCCACGGGGAGACCTTCCTCTCCCAGGAAGTGGTGGTCAACCTGCTGCAGGAGACCCGGCACGCCTTCGAGAGATGCAATAGGGTGAGCGGACACCGTGACGATATTAATCAATCAACAAATGTAGTTTTAGTCGAAATGTAGAAAATTGCGAGCCTGGGGACCAGACGAATTGAGCGACTGTGAGCTCATGTTGTATTTGCTCTGGCAGATACTTCTGCCCCCCCCCCCTCCCGTTCAGACAGATTTCCATCCGACCTGGCCCGGGTCCAGCTAATCATAACCATTTACCTAATATGGGGCAGGTTTGATACGATGACTGTACAGAGGAGTGCCATTGAGGCATTTTTGGAAACAACCAAGATGGCTGCCGCTGATGTGCAACGATCCGTTGAATCCGCTATCGTGACAGTATTAAACAAACTGGACGGTATATTTTCTAAATAACTCCACTTAAAGCTTTTGTTGATAAGAAAGAAGCGTTTGCCATACTTCCGACAGGATTTGGTAAAAGTTTGATTTACATCACAGGTTTTGTTGGTCTGATTGGTTGTATGTCTATCCAATTGCATCCAGTGGCGCTATTTTGTGTTTGTGCCCGTTGATAACACCCCTTGGAAATCGTAAATGAATGGAGAGGTTCCAGACTAAAACGCATTCGCAAATTGGTCTGGCGATGCCAGGTTAGAAAATTGCCTCTAATTTAAATGAATAAGATGTAACTATTCTGTGTCACAGCTGTCAGATCCCTCTGACCTGCCCAAGAACGCCTTCTACATCTTCCTGCTGCTGGTGGAGCACCTGTGTGTGGATCACATCGACTACGCTCTTGAGATCGGCCTCTCAGGTGAGTCCAACTCCTCTCTCCCCAAGATGCACAACGCCATTCACTATGTCTGGCTCTGAACCTGATTCTACCCATCCTGATAGTGACTGATTATTTTGATGTAAATTGCTATGTATCCTAGTGATTGTGATCTGCTGATATTACTGATTATCTCTTCGACCTACACAGCTATCCCCTCAGCAGATGCTAAGAACGCCAACCTGTACTTTCTGGATGTGGTGCAGCAGGCTAACACCATCTTCCACCTGTTTGACAAGCAGTTCAATGACCACCTCATGCCTCTCATTAGGTCAGTAAAGGACAGTGTGTTGTATCTGGATAGGACAAATTCCATATTCACTTGGAATCTTCTATTTCTGCCATTATTAGCAATTAGCTAGACATCGTCCATGACTTGTTTTCTAAATGTCTTCAACATGTCCGTCTCCAGCTCCTCTCCAAGGCTGACAGAATGCCTGCATAAGAAGAAAGAGGTGATTGAACAAATGGAAGTAAAACTGGACACAGGTATCGACAGGTCAGTGTGTTGTGCGCACGCTTCACCGATACATGTGCAAACTACAAACGGCATTCAGTTGTCATTTCATTCATTTAGTTTCCCGCATCAACTCTGTATTATTTACTACCTGTTCCCCCAGGACACTGAACTGCATGGTGGGCCAGATGAAGCACATCCTGGCCACGGAGCAGAAGAAGACTGACTTCAGGCCGGAGGATGAGAACAACGTCATGATCCAGTACACCACTGTAAGAAAACTAAAACACATTGGAAAACCAATTTCAGGCAAATTACGTCTTTCCGTTTGTTCTAGTTTTGGTTGTTTTAAAAAAAAAAAAAGTATTTAGAAATATGGGTTATTTCAATTATTTTTGGATTTTCATCAAAAGTTCCCAGGGTTGGGCAAGCATATACCACATTGTCATAAAATATAAATAAGATACGTAGTATCCTATAAAAATAAAAACAGCAACAACAACAAAACAACCAAAACAACAATAGTTAAGTGATGCTTTCTGAATATATTGAGTGTATATCCTGTTTGTTCAGTTCACCTTTAGTCGTTTTCCTCAGACAATCGAGAAATATCGACTATTTCAGTGATGCCTACTCAATATATTGAGAATGTATCAGGCGATCAGGTCATTTTCCACACGTGCTGACATCCGTCCCCCTTCCCCGCCAGGCGTGCGCAAAGGTGTGTGCCTACGTGAGCCAGCAGGTGGACCGCGTGCGCAAGTCGATGGATGGCAAGAACGTGGACACGGTGCTGACGGAGTTCGGTGTGCGCTTCCACCGGCTCATCCACGAGCACTTGCAGCAGTACAGCTACAGCTCCATGGGGGGCATGCTGGCCATCTGCGACGTGGCCAAGTACAGGCGCTGCGCCAAGGACTTCAGGGTGAGTGGAGGTGTTGGTGGATGGAGGAGGAGGAGGAGGAGGAGGAGGAGGAGGTGGTTGGCCGGGACACGCTGTGTCTAAGCCATCAGAGCAAGGGGGAAAAAAAACAACTAAAACTTGTGTTTAGTCTACTTTCTGCTCTACTTACACGTGCTTACATGCTAGGTCACGCGTCAGCTCTGGTCTTCATGGGGATTTTGTATTCATTTATTTATTTGTATTTTATTTTTGCTTATTAATTTTAGAATTGGACGTTATGCAGGTGAAAAAATCTGTAGGGGAGAAGATTACATTTTAGTGAGAATTCTTTTGGTCTATAATCACTTAGAAAGTGAGTCACTCACAAAAACGGCATTACATTATAAAAGTAACCAAGTAAGGCATTGATAATACTGATTGAACACATCACATCCGTCACAAGACGATAAAAACCGGTGATCTTCTTCTCTGTCCCGCAGGTACCCCTGGTGCTGCAGCTCTTCGACACGCTCCACGCCCTGTGCAACCTGCTGGTGGTCGCCCCCGACAACCTCAAACAGGTGTGCTCCGGCGAGCAGCTGACCAACCTGGACCGGAACCTCCTGCACGCCTTCGTCCAGCTCCGAGTGGACTACCGCCCGTCACGCCTGGGCCGCCACTTCAGCTAGTGACAGAGTTCTTCTAGCGTGTCGCCACTGAGACCTCCGTCCAACAATCGCATCAAGCCCCCCCCCCCCCCCCCCCCCCCGACAACACATACACACATACACACACACACCCCTCCCTCCCCCATATCTTGGAGCCCAGCATCCAGGACCTACACCTCTTCAATCGGGCATATGTGCATTTTATCGTTGATTGCCCCCTCTCCCCCCCCCCTCCACCCCCACCACTGAATAAGTTTCAACTGTCATTTGACTGAGCTTTCTTTTGTTTTTAGATACTAATTCAATTCTAAACAAAACTGTGGCAATTTTGTTTTGTTATGATTGTGCCAAATATATATATATCTATACATATATAGATATATATATATATGTTCTGTGGCTGCACTCATGCAACGGACTATGCAGCCGCTGTAATACAAAAGGGAAGGCTTGACGCTAGAGTGCTGTGAACTGGGAACAACCAGCACCTTATGATCGAAAAAACATGCACATACACCTCCACCCCCCCCCCCCCCCCCACCACAGCCCACCCCACCCCCTAAGCACACGAGAGACACATGACCGCCCTCCCTAAACCTTGACCCCCTGACCCCTCGCAGGGCAGAAGGTCAGGAGGTCATCACAGAGAAGTTTGATCCTGTTGGGGTCGTGGTTTGGGGGGGGGGGGCTGGAGGGTGCTGAGCAGGTCTGTGGGAACCTCCTGGGAGATCCGGGTGGGACCCACCTCAGCATGAGACAGCGGGTGTCATGGGGGGTCAACGGACGAACGAACGAAGGGAGGGGGGGCGCGCAGGGGGGGGGGGGGGGGGGGGGGGGGGTACGTGTTGATGTAATTGCACAGATCAACACCTGCTGGTCCGGCGGTGCTGCACCAGGCCCCTGCACTGCTCCGTGTTATTGACGGGATCAGCGGTTGCTTCTGGTTCAGGGCACAACGACGGCCAGGTCGGCCTCCGCCGATGAGGGGAACGCCATGTTAAGTGGACTTCTTCACACAGGGCTTACTGGGGGGGGGGGGGGGGGTTCAACGTCTTCTGCATCATCCTCCCTGATCCCTGAAATTGTTTAGCTACGCTAAGCTGTTCCCAGTATACTGCTGCTTACCTTTTAATCAATGACTTATTAAACAAAACAAAATGATCTTGCCGATTTGTCATTGTCTCGCTCTATAACATATTTAGCCAAACCAGGAGCAGTAAATTGAAATTTAGACCCTTGGCAAATGTCGAGGGAAAAAAAAACAAAAAAAAAAACAAAGATTAGAAAAGTTGTCTTTTTCTGCGGAAGTAATCAAGTATTCATAGGGATTGTGGCCCCCAAGAGTAAAGTTCTTTCTTTGACTTCAGGAAGTGAGCGTAACATCGGAGGATGCGGGCGGATTAGATGCGTGTGAGTTGATGAAATGTGTGCGCTAGTCACGGGCTGGGGACGGCCACAGAGATAGAGGCGCCGCGCGCAGCTCAGTTCCAGCTCCGGCTGGCTGGCGTTGTGTAGAAGGTACACACGCCACTGTGCAAAGTCAAACAACATAATTAATTAGGCTAATATTAATATGATCAAATGCCACATTAAAAAAAAAAATTCAATTCGCCCGGCGCCTAATCACAACTGTATAGCTTGTAAAAATTATTTTGTTAGGCCCCGACGCAAACAGTGGACCTGTTCCAAACATTTGAAAAACTATTTGTTTTTCCGTGGCGATTATACTGGGAATGGGAGGGGGGGAGGGGGGGCCCGGTGATAACTGTTGTGGAGGCGAGAGCAGAGGCGCAGGCTGGCCCCAGGGACTCCCAGCTGAGGCAGATGGAAAATGGGGAGGGTGGTGGTCTTTGGGGCGGGGGGGGGGGGGGGAGTGGGTGTGGTGGTGTTTGAGCAGGTGGAGGGGATTAGTAATACTGTCAACACTGGAGAGCTGGATAAGACTGTCCCTCTTACTCGTCAGTTGGAGCAGCTCTTGCATACACACACACATATTCATACGCGTAAGATGCGCACACAAACGTACACAAAAACACGCTTGGGTGTGTGGACAGGAGGGCTAAACTTGTAACTAGTAATTGCTAAATTACTTTTCTGCGCTGGAAAACTTTTTTCTGGGGTTTCCCAATGTCTGTTTTTATAGTTCAGCTGGAAGATGATATTCAATGTTTTTCCTATCAGTCCTAAATTCAACCCCTTTTTATATAGGCTACCGCCATTTCCACAATGTGGACTTCAAATGACGTGAAATGTATGCTTGAACTTCTTAATGTTAAGTGAGGAAATACCTTTCTTAGATGGTGTGATGTGTTGAGTGAAAGATTATCCACTATCCTCCTCAAATATGGCTTAAGAGCTCCAAATTGTTGCATAACTGCTACAAGTGACATCATTTTTTCACTTCAAAGTCAGTCACCATGTTTTGAAAGGCTGTGAATACATTAGTGTGGATCACCATGGTAACACCATGGTGGCATTTGATTTGTAGCCTCACCTTTTGATGTACATTTTGCCTCCCTCTTATGTTTTTACACTTAGTTAAGGGTAAGATATTTTAAGTTTAACCTGGAAACGCATCAACAACACATGTATCTGGTATCTATCGCCTTGACTACCCACTCAACTAATTACCCAGCCTCCAGCCAGCCTTACCCACCTCTACTTCCTGTTTGTCCTCTGCCAGATTACCCAGCCTCTACTTCCTGTTTGGCCTCTGTCAGATTACCCAGCCTCTACTTCCTGTTGGTCATCTGCCAGATTACCCAGCCTCTACTTCCTGTTGGTCATCTGCCAGATTACCCAGCCTCTATTTCCTGTTTGTTTTTTGCCAGATTACCCAGCCTCTACTTCCTGTTTGTCCTCTGCCAGATTACCCAGCCTCTACTTCCTGTTTGTCCTCTGCCAGATTACCCAGCCTCTACTTCCTGTTGGTCCTCTGCCAGATTACCCAGCCTCTACTTCCTGTTTGACTCTGCCAGATTACCCAGCCTCTACTTCCTGTTGGTATTCTGCCAGATTACCCAGCCTCTACTTCCTGTTTGTCCTCTGCCAGATTACCCAGCCTCTACTTCCTGTTGATCCTCTACCAGATTACCCAGCCTCTACTTCCTGTTGGTACTCTGCCAGATTACCCAGCCTCTATTTCCTGTTGGTCCTCTGCCAGATTACCCAGTCTCTACTTCCTGTTTGTACTCTGCCAGATTACCTAGCCTCTACTTCCTGTTTATAATCTGCCAGATTACCCAGCCTCTACTTCCTGTTTGTACTCTGCCAGATTACCCAGCCTCTACTTCCTGTTTGTACTCTGCCAGATTACCTAGCCTCTACTTCCTGTTTATACTCTGACAGATTACCCAGCCTCTACTTCCTGTTTGTACTCTGGCAGATTACCCAGCCTCTACTTCCTGTTTGTCCTTTGCCAGATTACCCAGCCTCTACTTCCTGTTGGTCCTCTGCCAGATTACCCAGCCTCTACTTCCTGTTGGTCCTCTGCCAGATTACCCAGCCTCTACTTCCTGTTTGTCCTCTGCCAGATTACCCAGCCTCTACTTCCTGTTTGTACTCTGCCAGATTACCCAGCCTCTACTTCCTGTTGATCCTCTACCAGATTACCCAGCCTCTACTTCCTGTTGGTACTCTGCCAGATTACCCAGCCTCTATTTCCTGTTGGTCCTCTGCCAGATTACCCAGTCTCTACTTCCTGTTTGTACTCTGCCAGATTACCTAGCCTCTACTTCCTGTTTATAATCTGCCAGATTACCCAGCCTCTACTTCCTGTTTGTACTCTGCCAGATTACCCAGCCTCTACTTCCTGTTTGTACTCTGCCAGATTACCTAGCCTCTACTTCCTGTTTATACTCTGACAGATTACCCAGCCTCTACTTCCTGTTTGTACTCTGGCAGATTACCCAGCCTCTACTTCCTGTTTGTCCTTTGCCAGATTACCCAGCCTCTACTTCCTGTTGGTCCTCTGCCAGATTACCCAGCCTCTACTTCCTGTTGGTCCTCTGCCAGATTACCCAGCCTCTACTTCCTGTTTGTCCTCTGCCAGATTACCCAGCCTCTACTTCCTGTTTGTACTCTGCCAGTTTACCCAGCCTCTACTTCCTGTTGATCCTCTACCAGATTACCCAGCCTCTACTTCCTGTTTGTACTCTGCCAGATTACCCAGCCTCTACTTCCTGTTTGTACTCTGCCAGATTACCCAGCCTCTACTTCCTGTTTGTACTCTGCCAGATTACCCAGCCTCTACTTCCTGTTTGTCCACTCTCTCCACGCACAGCGCTGGTCCTCGAATGTGACCACAAATCCCCGCTTTCAGCACATCACTCTGACTGGTAGCCGTCCCTCCCTCTGCCTCCTGGAGCACTGACAATAAAGCATTACAGCAGTCAATCCATGTCAACAACAGCTTTGCTTAATTCCAGCTAAACACGTTTAAGCTAAATCTTCACCTAATGATGCATAATGATTAGCACTTGCTCTTTGGGCCGCTGCCGGCCCGTATCTATTTCACCGGTTTTTATTTTGCCCGACATCAGGAGGATGGCTCTGGTGTGTGTATACCTGAATAGGTTCCCCTCTCCTCCCTTCATTCAAATACATGAGTGATAATATCACACACACACACACACACACACGATTGTGCAGAAATGATGAAGGCGTACATCAGTGCAGAAAGCCGTTTTCATCGCAATGTTGTGTTATTGTATTGCCATTAATGAATAACAGCGACTCGCCTGTTGACTAGAAATGATGGAGATCCCCCTACACTGATGGTTATGTTTTTTTTGTTTTAAAGGTGTACACCACACTACACAACAGTTCTATAAATAGAGCAGAAATCTCCATAGTGATCTTTTCTCTGAGCTGTTCTCTGGGTTACGGCTCTACATGAGAGAAGGGGGTGACAGGAAAACACACCGCCAGGCTCTCTAATGGCATACAGATGTTGGCCTTGCCTTTACCTCCTGCTCACCCGATGAGCCCTCAGCCAGGAAGGCACAGGTGCCGGGCCACCTTTAGTCCCCCCGGGAGCCAACTCCTTTTTCTCCTTCGCTAATACTCTCACTCTCTGTCTCTCCGACACGAGGGCTGGCTTTGCCTTTTCGCTGGGGCTAAAACGGGGCTTTTCCTATAATCACCCAAAACCAGGCCTGCGTTTGATGCTGCTAAATCAATGCCTGCCTCTTTGTTCCTGCACCCCATCCCTCCTCCTCGCCCATAGAAAAAAAAAAAAAAACTCTCTCCCTCTCTCTCTCTCTCTTAATACTCAACCCATTGTGGGAACGCTTTCTGATGCCGCGTCCTGGCGCCGCGCCTGCAGTGCCTGTGCTTGCCTCGCTCGCCCGCTCTTGGCTCGGCTCGTGTGTTTGACTGCTCCACGGGAACAGACTGGCACTCTAGCAGAGGGCGCCGTGGTCTGCACATACCATCCACTAAACACATCTCTGTGTGAGGGGCCCTCTCTCTCTCTCTGTCTCTGCTCTCTTTCTCTGTCTCTCTCTCTCTCTCTGTCTCTGCTCTCTCTCTCTCTCTCTCTCTCTCTGTCTCTGCTCTCTCTCTCTCTCTGTCTCTGCTCTCTTTCTCTGTCTCTCTCTGTCTCTCTCTCTCTCTCTCTGTCTCTGCTCTGCTCTCTCTCTCTCTGTCTCTGCTCTCTCTCTGTCTCTGTCTCTGCTCTCTCTCTCTCTCTCTCTCTCTCTGAAAAGGAGAAAAAAAGGTATCAGCATCGTTTTGCATAGATGAGCACAGTGTTTTTTTTTACATTTTTTGTATCACTTGTAGTAGCAAACAAACCATCCCCCACATGCTGAAGTGTATGCACACACACACACACACACACACAGACCCACATCCACACACACACACACACACACACACACACACACATTTGCAGTGTTTACACTCGGCGGTACTCAATGGTTATTGGATACATCGACATTGGATACACTACAGTAGACGTTTTTAATCACACTTTGGAGGGTGCAAAGTAAAGAGGGAACAGCTAAACAACAGGGGGCTGGGGGGGGGGGGGGGGGGGGGCAGGCGGGCGGGGGGGGGGGGGGGGGGGGGCAGCAGATTGAAACAGGTTAAACGGTTGAACTTGAGCGCGAAACACAAACGCGCTCACTGGGCAAACAAACATCTGTTACAACTGCAGGCCCCACGATGGTCCTCCTCCCGAGCAGCCAGTGATGTTGAACCAAGCCCCTCCACGCCTGTCAGGAAGAAACAAGCTGCGGTCTTCTTCTCTCCCCTCCACTGAAGATGAAACACGGCAGCACCAAAGCGTGCGCGTTTGTCTAATCAAGCCATTGCCTCTGGGCGCCCTGGATCTAAATGAAAAAGAGCTCAAGTGCTGCCAGCCTCTGTTTTTCCCTCTTCAGACAGGGACTGTCTGGCTGGCTGGCTGGCTGGCTGGCTGGGTGATGCCAGGGCGCAGTAGCCGCCGCTCGCAGCTAGGGGGCACTAGTGGTCCAGAGTTGCTCTCACTTGCCTCCACCTTTTTTTGCGGAGCAACCGCTCTCTCTACCTCACGGCTCCTCGCAATGGGGATCTGCCCGAGGGAGGGTGTGTGTGTGTGTGTGTGTGTGGGGGGGGGGGGGGGGGGGGGTGGAAATGTTGCTTTTTTAGGTCTGTGAGCCCATATCCCTTAATCCCCAGCCATGATTGACAATCATGATTTAGGGTATATGGTGTCCCATTCTAATCCACGAGCAATGATTTCATTTGCATACCTTCCATGCTTGGCCTCATTTTGGAAGAAACGGCTCCCTTTGTAAGTGATACAGAGAGACAGCGACAGAGAGGAGAGAGAGCGAGGAGAGAGAGAGTGCAAGATAGAGAATAAGGAGCAGGGGGGGAAGAATGGATATGGGGGGGGGGACTGTTTGTGGAGTTGTTGTTGTTGTTGTTGTTGTTGTTGTTGTTGTTGTTGTTGATGATGATGATGATGATGATGATGATGATGATGACAGTCTTCATGCCTAAGCAAACCTTCCTGTCGTGTGTGTGTGTGTGTGTGTGTGTGTGTGTGTGTGTGTGTGTGTGTGTGTGTGTGTGCGTGCGTGTGTGTGCGTGTGTGCTCCTGTGTCTAGTACACAGCACCTGACATGGGTATCCAGAAACAGGTGTGTGTGTGTGTGTGTGTGTGTGTGTGTGTGTGTGTGCGCACAAACACACATAGCCTACACACACACACACACACACACACACACACACACACTTACACATATAAAAATAACTATAACTATAACTATATATATATATATATATATATATATATATATATATATATATATATATATATATATATATAATTGTATGCTGCCACACAGTAAGGAGTGGTAAACACAGCAGACATTATAATATGTAGAGATGTAAGGAGACGGAGGGGGGGGGGGGGGGGGGGGGGGGGGGGGTGCACAGGGAAAGACGCTCCCTCACACGTTGCAAAACTAAATTGGTATTTGCTCATTTTATAACCAAGTCGGGCTTAATTATAATCATGGGAGTTTGGGAGTTACCGCATAATCTCTAGAATGTATTAAGCGTTACCCAGAGCGCACCACCACAGTGGAGAAAGAAACAAATATACAAAATACGTACAATTATATCCCAGTCATTAGGCCCAGGGGACTGTGAATCAAGTATAATGCGCAGTGTTTGCGGCGTCCTGCGAGACCCGCGCGCTCTTCCTTGTGTTTGCGTCTAACTGAGGAGGAGGAGGCTGCGGGGAGGACGTGATGAGCGGCTGGGATGAAAGGTTAGTGGGGTCACGGTGGTGATGATGGAGGAGGAGGAGGAGGTAGAGATGCAAAAAATTAAACGGAATTAAATGAGATTATTATGATTTGTTTATTTTTACCCGCCAATTTATTTTCGATTGAAGATTACAGTTATTCTTAGTGAGGAACATTGGGTAATACAAGTCCCCCCTGTGGATAACACAAGTATATATTTGTGTGTAGGAATAATAAACGTTTGTCTTTTACATTTAGCTTTATGATATAATATAATACAATATAATAATTCAGATCATTAATGATCTATTACTTCTACTTTTCCTGTGTTGCAGAATTTATTTGTACATTATTGAAAAAAAAAAGGGGCATGCATCATGATGGATGAAAAAAAAAACAACTGGGATGGGGATGACATCATTCCCTTATCACATGGTGTGTGATGCGGCATCACATAATTACCTTCTTGAAACCTGGACATATACAAACACGACCACGCGATCACACCGCCATTAACTCACACACGTCCTCACACCCCCGTCCCATGTATATAACCCTTTCCAGACCCAACGACTCCAGTGAATGTAATGTGTGTTTATCTAGGGGGGTCGAATCCCCCAGGCTAAGTCGTCGACGCCATCAAGTGCTTACAATAGTGAGGTGTCCTCTCTCTCTCTGAGTAACCACCGCGCCGCCGTTCCCTTTCCTGAATCCCCAGACACCTCAGACACCTCAGACACCTCCGTCCCTCCGCTGGAATCATTAACAGTCTGATCATCTGCTCTTATCTGCAGTGTGCTCAGCGCCTGGTTAACAGGCAGCCGGACCGCCGGGTGTCCACCACCACGCCCGTCATGATGGTGTCACCGCTGTGGGCCTTGGACAGACTAGAAGTGAGAGAGAACCACGAAATGGCGGTCGAATGTCTTTGTCAGCTGCTGATTGATTTAATAAACCAAAAAAAAGAGTGCTATGTCCGTGTTGTGTTTTGAATATAAGGCCGCCGTGACTGGAAGAGATATGGAGAAGGTCATGTGACCAAGGTTGCTATATGGGAAAACCACCCACAGTACCCAAGGCTTTACAACCGTGACCCCGACCATCCACCCTTCCTTCCTTCCTTCCTTCCTTCCTTCCTTCCTTCCTTCCTTCCTTCCTTCCTTCCTTCCTTCCTTCCTTCCTTCCTTCCTTCCTTCCGTCCCTCCGTCCCT
>JAOPHQ010001016.1:0-31622 GCA_030340625.1 Merluccius polli
CTACAGTACAGTAATAAAGTATCTACAGCACAGTACAGTAAAAAAGTATCTACAGTACAGTCCATAATACAGTATCTACAGTACAGTAATAAAGTATCTATAGTACAGTAATAAAACTGGGCAGCAGCACTCCTCTCTATAGTGCCATCGTTTGGTCAATATTTCTACACAATAGGCAAAGTACCCTGCTCTAAACAATAGCCTAACTGAAGTGCAATTAAACCGATACGTTCACGTTACAAAAGTTCAGAATGGATATAACATTAAAATGTCGGTTTAGAAGTGTAACCTGCTGGCTCCACAACAGAAGATTCAGGTATACACTGTGTGGCCAGTGGAGCTCCAGTGTGAATGTAACACACATACTGTATACAGGAGACTTTCCACATGTGGACATTGGTGGGAACTATCGCAGACTAAAACAAAAATACAAAACGAGTACATGAGCACTCGTTGGGATTTGGACCGTGTATTCAATACCAGTTACTGGTATTTATTGCACCCCTAGTACCAGGGGGGAAGTAAGCCGGTACGGTCCGGTGCTGCGTACCCACTAAACTGGGAAACAATCGCAGACTTAAAGAAAAAAACAAAAAGAGCGAGCCAGGGACGAGTTGCCACCCAGGAGACGAGCAGGTTAGGTTAGGAGAGGGTGAAGGGGGGGGGGGGGGGGGGTGTATTCAGTTGGTTGTAATCTGCAACCTCACCACTAGATGCCACTAGATTCTACACAGTGTACCTTTAATCGCTTACATGCATTTCCTGAAACTCTAACCTCATTCTCAAAAAGGAAGTGCAATACTCAAAACAGCAATTTCTCATAACACTAAACCACTCCTACAAAAGAACCTTTAACACTGAAAATGTTACCCACGTGTCAAAACACACACAGTCAGTCTATCGCACTGACATTGTCACCAAACGTACAGCACTTTTGATCATTCAAAATTCAAAGTATTTGCATCAAAACTGGACAGGCTGTGTACATAGTGTTGCTGTCAATGGAAAGGATTTCCTGACAAAATATGAGAAAAAACATATGTATTCATTCACATTAGATCTTCTGGCGTGTCACAGCCACCCATCTGGCGATCATACACCTTCCACCTCCTTGTTTTTTATTTTATTTTTTACAGTAAATTGGTTTGAGGAAGGGTGAATAGGATAGCATTATGCTAGGAGGATAGCAGTATTAAGTCTGCGATAGTTCCCACCAATGTCCACATATGGAAAGTCCCCTGTATACAGTATGTGTGTTACATTCACACTGGAGCTCCACTGGCCACACAGTGTTTACCTGCTTTTTCTGCCCGACTGTCCACCTGGGCAGATAGACACCTGGACAGGTAGACACCTAGGCAGGTAGACACTTGGGCAGGTAGACACCGCTAGACACACGGGACTCATACCAGTGATCACGTCTTTAGTTCACCATGTCACATCACTAATTCAGAGCGTGAATATCTGTTGAATATCCAATATCTTCAACTTAAAAAAACACACATTTTCAAACGAGATAAACTGCTATTGAGATTATTTTAATACACCTCCACAGTAGCGCTATGCTGCTATAGATGTCATTTTCATTTTTCATGTCGGGACGTCCCTGGCAGGCGGACATTATTGTAAAACGTATCAGTCGCGGGGTAACCCCGCCCCCCCCGGCCAGCTACTAAACGTTGGTTAACAAACCTATTTTAGTCTCAACAACAATATGACACAGCGAAGGCTTTATTTGTCTACAGCCGTTTGTCTGTTCTGGGCTACTGTAGAAACATGGCGATGCAACATGGCGTCCTCCGTGGAAGAGGACCCGCTCCCCATGTAGATATAAACGGCTCTTTCTAAGCGAACGCAAACACAACAATTATCATTTTCAGGTTATTATACACCAATTAAAACATACTTATGAATATTATATTCAATTTCTGTCAAGTCTGTTCCACTCGATGCCACTAAATTCTCCACAGTGTACCATTAAGTCAGGGATAATCCACAACGAGGCGTGCATGTGTTGAAAATAATGCACCCCCCGACGCAAAGCGCAGTCGTGGATTATCTTACTTATTCTGCATAATGAGTACTTTTACTTGTGGTACTTTAAGTATATTTTATACTTTTGTACTTGCACTTATGTTTAACATTTTCAATGCAGGACAGTGTGGTATGACTACTTTAACTTAAGTAAAAGATCTGAGTACTTCTTCCACCACTGGTAATGTAACATGCACATGAGCACACGCCAAACATGAAGTCCGCTTCTAATGACCATAAAATACAAAAAAGTGAACACACCTCGTTGTAGTGGTCTGGATCCAGGTCCCGGTTCAGCCTTCAACACACAGATAAGACCAGCCTGGGACAGATCTAATGAACAACATTGAGTTAAATACTGCACTCGTAATAATATCCTTCACAATGAAACATGAAGTCAAATCCACAAAACATGCACATCATCACAAAACCAGTATCACCTTCCACAGCATGAATTCATGAAGTGTAAATGAGTGTTTCTGTGGTTGCAGCTTCTCCTGGGAGCAGGGAGGATGGGTGAGCGTCTTAAAGCTGAGCTGGGTGGCCACACCCAGAAGGGCGACCAGAAACAATAAACAAGGAGGCCTGAAACAATTCACAATGCATGTAGCGAGACATTATTATTTATATTATGCCTAGGCTTATGATTATTATTAGTCTATTATTACTAGTATATAGTAGTAGTAATGGTCTCATGTATGATTGTTATTAGTCTATTATTACTAGTATATAGTAGTAGTAATGTCTCATGTATGAATATTATTAGTCTATTATTACTAGTATATAGTAGTAGTAATGGTCTCATGTATGATTATTATTAGTCTATTATTACTAGTATATAGTAGTAGTAATGGTCTCATGTATGATTATTATTAGTCTATTATTACTAGTATATAGTAGTAGTAATGGTCTCATGTATGATTATTATTAGTCTATTATTACTAGTATATAGTAGTAGTAATGGTCTCATATATGATTATTATTAGTATAATATTACTAGTATATAGTAGTAGTGGTCTCATGTCCTACTTGTTGACACACGTAGGCTTACATACGTTTTTAAGTTGAAAAGATAAATTAATTTATCCGTCATTTATTTTCCATCTACCTCTGAGATTACTTTAAGTCGATATAATAAGATTAGAGGATTAGTCCCTAACGTGGGTAAATACAATATAATGGATCAGTCCCTAAAGTGGGTAAATACAATATAATGGATCAGTCCCTAATGTGGGTAAATACAATATTATGGATCAGTCCCTAACTTGGGTAAATACAATATAATGGATCAGTCCCTCATGTTGGTAAATTATACAATATAATGGATCAGTCCCTAACGTGGGTAAATACAATATAATGGATCTGTCCCAAATGTGGGTAAATACAATATAATGGATCTGTCCCTAACGTGGGTAAATACAATATAATGGATCAGTTCCAAACGTGGGTAAATACAATATAATGGATCAGTCCCTAACGTGGGTAAATACAATATAATGGATCTGTCCCTAACGTGGGTAAATACAATATAATGGATCAGTCCCAAACGTGGGTAAATACAATATAATGGATCAGTCCCTAACGTGGGTAATTACAATATAATGGATCAGTCCCAAACATGGGTAAATACAATATAATGGATCTGTCCCTAATGCCGGTAAATACTATATAATGGATCAGTCCCTAACGTGGGTAAATATAATATAATGGATCAGTCCCTAACGTGGGTAAATACAATATAACGGATCAGTCCTTAAAGGTGTACTTCACCGGTAAACCGTTTTTACTTGCTCCTTTTGGAATATGAGGTCACTCCTAGTTGCATATGCTGCACGTGGAAACTGTTCTTCTGCCCCATTACATGCATTAGCCAATGTAAGAACATAGACCGACGAGGAAGTAAGAAACGAGGAAGTAAGAAAAAGCCCAATGTAGCAGCATTACATGTGCTGTCGTATTTAGCGCCACAGGTGGCCATGATGAGGTGGGCTAGTATAAAAGCCATCACCATCCACCTGCTATTCCTTTTGCGCCGCTGTCGTCACTGGTGCGTCATTTCCGGGTCCGAGGTTGTTGGCCCGACAGGTATGGCGGCCCGCTGTTTCACCACACTGGTCGCTCGGTCCTTTCTCTGTGCCCACGGCATTTGTGTTTGTTTGTAGGGCAGCTGCTCCGTGTGTCTGCATGTCGCCGTAGTTTGCGTGGTAAGTGTCCTCTTTTTCGCGCCATGGTAGGTGATGCTGCCTGAGGGTTAACGCTAGTGTGGTCACAGGTAAATGCCAGCAGTGGTCGGTCTTCTCTCTCCCTCCCTCCTCCGGTGCGAATGGGTGTGTCCCTAAACAGGTATGTGCGTGTGTGTTTAGTATAGCAACCAACCGCAGCATTTACTTTTAAACGTAGTGACGCTAATGGTATGCTTTCTATCACTAGGCGTAACGTGCGATCAGTTGGTTGGGTCGCTGCTGCTTTGTCCCACTTCAACTTTGCTGCTTTGCTTATTCTCGACATCGCGTTGTCTGCGACGGTCTCCTGCTCTTGCTCCGCTGTGTTTGGCTTCATCTGGCGGTTGCTGCGGCCTGGCGTCTGCGGCCCACGCTGTGCCCCAGAGCAGCTCTGTCAGGCTCACGCCTGTGTTTTAACTAAGTCCTAGCCTCCATATGTGTGTGTGTGTGGATGAGTGTTGGGTTATTTGAGTAACGTTGTGATTTTGGATTACTTATTTCAATTTGTTTTGTTCTTTTTAGTTTATTTTTCATTTCTTAAAGTGGGCAGATATTGGTTATGGTTAATTGCCCTTTTGTTTTGTGCTTGGCCCATTATTTGTTTATTCCCTTTTTTTTTAGTTGCTGGAGACTGGTGGTGGCGGTGCTGGTGCCTGCGTGGTGGTATCCCCTTCTGTTTGCGGTGTCCGGGAAAGCGGGTCTCACTTCACTGAGTGTGTGGCACGCCTTTCGGGTGTTTTTGAATTGATTTCTTATTTTGGTGCATCCCTCCCCCTGCACTAAGCCCCTGTCCATACACAGCTCCAGCCCCTCCCCTTTTTGTTTGATTTCCCTGTGTTTTGATTTTCTTTTGTGCGAATGACATATTTTAAATGAATGATTTAACAATAAACTTGTATATTTTTCTATAAATATCTGAATCACGTCTCATGCCTTACGAGTAAACTTACCTGTGTGCCTTCCAATTAATTCTCTGGGTGAAATTCTCAGGGTGGCGTTGTCGGTTCCTTTTCTTAATTTGGTTATTGGTCAAGATATTGGGTTTATTAAAATATTATTTTGTTTTCACCTTATCCTCGCCACACCAACACTCTGATGTATGAATATTCATGAGCTCGCCTACCTTGGCTTGAGACCGCCCTCAGGAAAACAGTATACGACAAACCACCATGACGTCACAACAACAATATACGTTCTTCCCGGTGGCAACAGACGAAGCGTTCTCCGATGGCAGAACTAGTAAACAAACCCCTCCATATCACGTGACAGGGCAGAGCGATGGAGAAAACAGTACATGGCTTGAATGAATGATTTTCTTCTTGCGGGGCGCTATGTGACGTCTCATTAATTCATACGGGTATGGGAAGTCCCTAAAACCTGATTCCATACCGTCGTGACGATCGACCACCATAGCTCACTGTAACCCCAGGGGTTGGTCAAGGAGTTTAGATGTTTATCAAGGGGTCAGATATTCCAGCCTGGTTGGCGTTGCTTGTGCTCTCAAAAGCTTCTGTGGGACCGTACCATCTGTACTTTCCTCCTCAGGGTAGCCCTGAGAATCTAACTATAGTGGGGAACTAAACATCTAAGGTTTATATATGAGTCACCCATTTCTGACTTTGTGATTTTCCACACCGATTTTCATTCATATAGCATATAGGCAAGATAATGATTATACTGTATTTAAACTAATCGTACATTTCTCCCATAGTATCTCTACTTTGACTCAAGTATGGTTTAGAGGTACTTTATACGGGGACGGACCATTGGTCCGACATCCCATTAGTCCGACATCCCATTAGTCCGAAAATGAATCACTGAATAGGGATCCCATTAGTCCGACATCCCATTAGTTCGAAAAAAAAGCGGCCCATTGGTCCGACGTCCCATTAGTCCGACCATACACAGTAGAGATGGGTTAGGATAAGGGTTAGGGTTAGGCTAGGGTTAGGGTATGGTTATGTTTAGGTTTGGTCTAGGAGTCGGTTAGGGTTAGGCCAGGGTAGGGGTTTGGTTATGGTTAGGGTTAGGTTCAGGTTGAGGTTAACCTAGTATAGGTAAGGTAGATGTACCGTATTAAATTGCGTTACAAAGGGCGTATGGATATGGCATCCATATCCAGCCTCCTTACCATTCATCCATGCATCTCTACATGTGTATCGTCGGACTAATGGGATGTCGGACCAATGGGCTTCTTTTTTTCGGACTAATGGTATGTCGGACTAATGGGATCTCTCCTCAATGGCTCATTTTCGGACTAATGGGATGTCGGACTAATGGGATGTCGGACCTATGATACGGAACCCTTTATACACCACTGGAATAATCTCAGTTTTCCTCCTAATGTTTTCTTCTCCTGCCCCCCCACCCCGACACCAACCCCTGCTGCCGATAGCAATACTCCAACTATGGTATTACTATGCATTGCACATCATTACAATAGCTTTTGCCTGTTCCAAAAGAAAATGACACCAATTTCACTTTAACTCCCCAGTGAGCATACTTCTTCCTTTATTATTTCCAAAGTGTTGATCGTTTCTTTCGTGGAGATTTCCAAACAGATGCAAATCTTGTGTTGTTTGTGGTTGCTCGGCTCTGAGGAAAAAGAAAGCGATCCGGTTTGTCTTTGTGACAGCAGCGCAAAAATAATACCACTTGGAAACGCTAGGGTGGGAAAAGTTGAAAAGTTGTCTACAGCCCCTTTAAATACTGTCATATTATTCCTTGAATTAGGATACCCCATCGTAAATGGTATTTAGGGGAAACCCATGCTTACAGAAAAATATATTATCAGATAAATCAACCTACAGTAGAACCAAGGCAGAGTTTGGCTGCCCTCAACAGTTCAACTGCAAGACAACAGACAAGGTTCTGAAAGACCAACTGTCTTCCATGTTCAATAGATGTGATTTGTTCAGTCAGACATGTGAGTGTAAAGTATTAGCCAAGTGACTTTGTAGATATAAGATTCTGATGGACATCATAGTTGGAGTCAGTGTTAAGATGTGAGAGCTGTGCACGTGAGTTAAAGCAGTGATTGTATGTGTTCAGAATATAAACCAGCCTATATCATTCAACACCAAGACCATTCCATCATATTTTAATTATATTTAAAGGAACTATATGTAGGATTGCGTCCTCTCTGGCCAAAACTGTTATTGCAACCACGTTGTAAATACTGTACAGCGTGGTACTCCCTCCCCCTCCCCCCCCAGAGTAGCGGTTGCCAGATTCCCCGTTCCCAGATTACTCAACACAACACTGCGTCTACTAGAAGGAGCAACCATGACAAGTGTTTTACATACTGTTCTTTGCTTTTATTTAGGTAAAGAACATAGAATTGCCTCTGTGTATGAAGTGTGCTATACAAATACACTTGCCTTGCATAGATCCCTGATAATATTGACCAACTGCATCACCGTCACCGGGGCTTCATAGTAATGTGTCCGAGGAGAGCAGCCCTCTCTGACACACACACGTTACCCGCTGTTTTATTATCATCCACATTTCCAGACCATCACCGCCGGTGATGGTCTGGAAGTGTGGATGATAATAAAACAGCAGTCAGAGCTGGCGTGTGTGTCCGACAGGGCTGCTCTATTCGGACACATTACTATGAAGCCCCGGGCTCTGGCCGCTGTTTTATTATCATCCACACTGCAGTCGGGTGTGCAGTAAATGGCCCTCAATGGTGTAATCCTTACATACAGTCATTGAGCAAACGATACTGACTTCGTGAAAACGCCCATGAGGCAACGACGCAATGATTCGCTTCAAACATGTTTTTCTAGCAAAAACTGAATAATGGCGATAAGCCAAATATAATTCTAAAGATATACTGCAATAGTTCACTCCAGTGGAAACATGGACCATTTTCATTACCCAACTAAAATATATTTGGTAGGCTAATAGTGCAATGTAAACATGTTCACGAATGCATTTAGTAACGTCAGACATTTCTGACCCGAAACATTTGTAGCTGCAGCCTTCCTTATAGACCCCTTCGAGTGCAACGTCACAGAAATATGCGCACGCGTCTTGGGGTCAGAAAAACACCTACTCACATAGACTTCCACTAACGAAGTCCAAACAAAAAGTCTAAAATGCCGACCTGTAGCGCTGTTGGATGTGAAAATAGGACCAGCAGTGGCGTTGACCAGATTAGGACATTGTCCACTGGTTTAAGAATAAATAAATAAACTTACCCCGCCATGCAGGTGCAGTTAGCCGTGTGAATGTAGCACTTCTCCTTGTTGTAGATCACCCATGCCTTGTACAACCATGTCTTCTTCCCTTGACGCTGACTCTATAGGCGTCCAGCGACTTGTATGCGCATAGGCTTTCTCGAGTGTACGGGCGGTTTATCTACTAGGTAAGAGTGAATAGCTGGCCACTGGATATCTGCCATACTGTCATCTACCCAATCTTTAATGGAAGCTGGGTCTGGCAAACTATCGCCGTCAGCCAATACCAATTTGTTGAGATATTGTTCCCGGTCCTTAATCGGCAACGAGAGAGCATATTCGGAAATATTCTGAGGAGAATCGTTGACAGCCATGTTCTTCACTTTGTTTTCTGACCCCATTAGGCGCGAAAAGACGTGTGCGCACTCTCGTGGCTTGGAGTGTTTACAAACAATGAAAGGGTCTGGGCCCAGTTTCCCGATAACGATGTACGATCCATCTTACGAGCCATCTTACGAATCATCTTTCGAACGATCGTTATTTTTTTCCGTGCGTTTCCCGAAACTCCTCTTAACATGAACGCGCGTGCACAGATCTAACGATCGATCGTAGCCTCGTACCTGTCCACTGACACGGTGCTGAAATACATATTATACCGTGGTCTGGGTGAATACTCGATTCTGATTGGCTGGAGGGTATAGGTTAAAAAGTACACCTACGAAAGACGTTGACGCTATGAAGACGCTATGGCCACGTTGCTTGGCAACGCCTGCATACGGAAGATATTAAATAGTCCGCTCGACTTGTAAAAAAAAAAAACACCTCACGATTTTAACTCTAAAACACATTCAAGTATTATTAATTGATTAAATATTTCTTTCTTTCGTAAGTGACCATTGTATAAACGGGATAATGCCCTTCGAGGTGTCCATTAACAGAACCGTCCTCCGCGGTTCACGCCTCCGCGTCGTCCATTCATTTATGTTAATATTTAATCAATTAATAATACTTTATATCTTCATAGCCATAGTCAACGTCTTTCCTAGGTGTACATCAAAGATAAGATTATCTTCAACCAATCAGAATCGAGTATTCACCCAGACCATGGTATAACATAGACTTAACTATATAGCCTATCGTAACTTTAGCGTCACCAGCTGGACATTCAGTGGTATTGGACGTGTTAACGACGTTCGTAGTGCGCTACGAGTACCCCTGGAGCTCTCGTTAGCTACGAGCGTCTTAACGACGGTCGTTACACAACGATGCTTTCGGGAAACGGTGTGAAAACTGTCTGATGGTCGTACGACGAACTTAACGAACTACTTAGGCTAACGACGCTTTCGGGAAACTGGGCCCTATACAGTAAATGGCTGCAGCTCAGCCTATCTGGCAACCCGGATGGCGACACAGTACTGACTTCGCGATTGGACGCTAGGCAGAAGGTGGAGCAACAGACCAAAACACAAAATGTAAACAAAACAGTTTTACGGCACAGAAATATTGCGTTTGAAATTAAATATTCTGGCTGGACTACTATTATGTCTGACATAAATACTTGAAATTAACATGATTCCTCAATGTCTATTGACATATTAGGGTCATTTTATGATTACTTTGAGTACATTTCTTACATATAGCTCCTTTAACCTTTATTTGTCCAGGTATAGAACACATTCAAATTAAAACAACTTTTTTCAAGGGTGACCATTGTGGGGTTGTGTTCCGAGGAAGAAGGCCGCCGACACAGGATTCGCTTTAACTCACTTTATTTGTTTAGCTTTAAGTTATTTAACTATGAAACAGAAGGAGGAGTATTGTATGTATTTCACGCCGCTTGGAGAGCCCCAAGCTTTGCATCCGTCCGGATGGGCTACCTGAGACTTCTGATTCTAACCGGATGTTTCCGCCGGATGCCTCTGCGCAGGAGGCGTGGCCTCCATGACGCACAATGGCTAGCGTTGAGCGCCGCCCCCAGTATATTGTTTGCCGCCATCTGGTGGTCAGGTCGGGTAAATACATTTATTTCTACTCCTTGTGTGGCTATGTGTAGCTGCTGATACATATGCTTATTATTAATCCGCAACACCATACGGCTTTCATAGATTTTTTATGTATTCTTCGGTTCGACGTTTCTGATATTTTTTCTATTTTTCTTCTTCTGCAGCCATGACACTTTGGGACCGGGAAGCCTTAGAGAAAGAAGTAGATGAAAGATCCCAACCCAACAGTGACTTTGAGATAGTTGCATCTGAATCCATCGAGGACAAATCTTCTGCATTGAATGTTGAAGCTTCACTGAAAGCCAGTTTTCAATGTGGACTGGTTGAGATAGAAGGCTCTGCCAAATATCTCTGACTGTAAGATTTCCAGAAATCAGGCTAGAGTGACACTAAAATACAAAACTACCACCAAGTACCAAAAGCTGTCAATGAATCACATTGGTAATGTGAAACATCCATATGTGTTTGAGTCAGGACTAGCAACACACGTAGTGACAGGTATCCTTTATGGGGCACAAGCCTTCTTTGTGTTTGACGGTGAGGTGTCGGAAAAGTAAGATCAGCAAGACATTGAAGGTAATCTTAAGGTGATGATCAAGAAGATACCCACCTTTAAGATAGAAGGTCAAGGTTCTCTGCAAATGAGAGACAAAGACATTGCAAATGTTGACAAGTTCTCCTGCAAGTTCCATGGGGACTTTAACCTTGAGAAACACCCTGTGTCTTTTCAGGAGGCAATAGAAGTCTATCAAAGCCTACCTAAGCTATTGGGAACCAACGGAGAGAATGCAGTGCCTCAGAAGGTCTGGTTACTGCCACTGAAGAGTCTCGATTCTGCTGCTGCTCAACTGGTTCGACAGATAAGTGAGAGATTAATCAGGGATGCTCAGAATGTCTTGGAGGACCTCAGTGAGCTGCAAAGGAGATGCAACGATGTAGAAAAATGCAAAACAACGCAGCAATTCCCACAGATTAACAAAAAGGTGAAAGCTTTCAAAGAGCAGGTTTCTCAGTATAAACTGGAATTCCAGAAGATCATGGCAAGGAAACTCCCACTGATCCGAGGAGGAAGGTGTTCTCGCTGAGATACTTAAAAAAGTACATTCTTCCCCCTTCAACAGTAATGACCTGTATGAGTGGATGCAATGCAAAGAGACAGAAATCCAAATCATCAGCTCTCTGATTGACAAAATGGTCAACATGACGATCGTCAGCAGTCGCATCACTCTGCGCCATGAGATCCACAGTGGAGATGTCAGACATACTGTGTGCTTTGTTTTTACTTCACTGGAAAACCCAGAGCTTTACCTTTCAGCTCTGTCAAACTACTTGGATGAAACAACAAAACCAGACAATATGCCATGTGTTTATAATGTGGAAAATGAACAATGGTTCCTCTAAAATGAAATAATGGACAAAGTACAAGAGAAGTCAAAGCTCTTCAAAGATTTTGCTGAGGCCAACAAGGAGAACAAAAGCATCCGGTTTCTAACAGCTGCGGTAAGAGATGATGTGAAGAAAGGTGCAACGGTCCACCTCTACAAGGAGGGCTCCACAGTCACCGACAACTTTGAACCACCTTCGAAGCCAGAAATGATCACATGTGACATAACCCATAACAGTGTAACACTGAATATTTCCCCACCTCAATTTGGGTTGGCAGCTGTCACCCACTACACTGTTGAGTTGTCCTGTGTCCATGGAGACAATGATTGGCATCAAGAAATGGAGTGCAAGGCTGGGAATGTCACGGTGTCCAGCTTGGAGATTAATGAAGAGTATCGGTTCAGGTGTAGAGCTATGTGCGCAGTCGGCCTCGGTCCAGCCTGTGAGGCTAGTGCCTTAATTAAAACCTTACCATCCAGTCCTCCAAAAAAACTACAAGTGGAATGTTATTCTACGGAGTTATCAGTCAGCTGGGAGAAACCATCTGAGCTTGGACGTGGGGTAAAGTTCGAGCACTACATCTTGGAGTACGCTGAAACATCTCCTGGAGTGAAACCTGAAGAATTTACATGGAACAAACTAACATTCACAGACACCAAAGCCATCATTTCAGGGCTGCAGCCCTCGACGAAATACACTGTCCGAGTCAGATGTGACTGTGGAGCAGCTGGCCTTGGCAAAGATGATGCTGTAGTTGTGCACACAAACAAACAAGAATTTCTGAGACTGGCTGAATTCATCAAAACATCAAGCAGACTTATGAAATCCGGTTCTCCTTCAGTTTTCAAGTTACCTCTGAAGAAAAATGATATTGATATTAGTGTTGCACCGATACCGATACTAGTATCGGGAGGGGCCCCGATACCGCGCTAAAATGCTGGCATCGGTATCGGCGAGTACGAACAAATAATGCGCCGATGCCATTTACATATACTAATATGAAACTTGGAACGCAGCGCTTTGCGTCTTTCTCTCCCTTCACTCAATGCTGCGTGTGATCACACGTGTTCAGTGCATGCCGTGCCAAGCAGCTATCCTATTGGCCCACTCCGGCCGCCCGGCCGCGCATGTTGACCGACCGACAAGCGACGACGACAAAGTACCAAAAAAAAGCAAGAAAAAAAAAGCACCGGAGACGCGGAGGGCGCGCGGTTCAGCCGCGCGGCGCACAGAAAAGTTGCTCCGCCTGCGGACGCAGGCGGAGCAATATAGTTATACTATATTATCTAATTATACTAGTAATTAAGCCATGATAGCAATGATTTTACATCCAAGTGAGTATGCAGTTCTTTAGTATTAGAAGAAAAAAAGCTTGTGTATATATATATATATATATATATATATATATATATATATATATATTTTTTTTTTTTTTTTTTTCCGGCGTGGTATCGGTATGGTATCGGTATCGGCCGATACTGCACAGCCGGGTATCGGTATCGGTATCGGGGGCCAAAAAATGGTATCGGTGCAACACTAATTGATATAGACGGTTGCAAGAGCTACACATTTGGCAAAGACAGCATGAGGCGAAATCGTCATCATGTTTCTGGGGGCAACAGGTTCAGGAAAGTCAACTTTGATCAATGGAATGATTAACTACATTCTGGGCATCAATTGGAAAGACTCTTTCCGCTTCAAACTAATAGATGAGGGCCAGTTGAAGTCACAAGCAGAAAGTCAGACATCTCACGTTACTGCCTACAAAGTCAACTACCAAGATGGCTTCCAAGTCCCCTATTCTCTAACCCTAGTGGACACTCCGGGATTCGGCGACACATGGGGAATAGAGAGAGACCGGGCGATCACAGAGCAGATCAGGAGGCTCTTCACCTCAGTAAAGGGTGTCTGCGAGATAGATGCTGTTTGTTTTGTCACCCAGGCCTCTCTAGCAAGACTAACGGCTACACAGAAGTACGTCTTTGATTCAGTGCTGTCCATCTTTGGTAAAGACGTGGCAGAGAACATTTGCATACTGGTGACATTTGCAGACGGTCAGCAGCCTCCTGTTCTGGAGGCGATCAACGCTTCCAAAGTTCCATGTCCTAAAACCGACATAGGACTTCCAGTGCACCACAAATTCAACAACTCTGCACTGTTTGCTGACAATAGATCTGTCTGTGACAGAGCTAATGAAGACTCTGATGAAGAAATGGAGGTTGATAACTTTGATGAAATGTTTTGGGCAATGGGGGTCAAAAGCATGAAGACATTCTTCAGTGCCTTGGACAAAATGACCACCCAAAGTCTGCAGTTAACCAAAGAGGTTCTCAAAGAGCGAAGGCAATTGGAAGCGGCCGTGGAAGGACTCCAGCCCCAAGTCAGGGCGGGGTTGGCGAAACTAGAAGAGATCCGATCGACCCAACGACAGATCGAAAAGCACAACGCCGACATCACCTCCAATGAAAACTTTCAAATTGAAGTTGAAGTCATCAAACCAGTTCAAATATTGCTCACTAAAAAAGGAGAGTATATCACTAACTGTCAGCAGTGTTCAATGACCTGTCACTACCCCTGTGCCATAGCAGACAATTTGCAAAAGCGTGGCTGTGCTGCCATGAAAGATGGAAAATGCACGGTGTGCCCTGGAAAATGCGACTGGAACATACATTTCAACCAGAAATACAGATGGGACTATGTCAAAGAGAAGCAGATGAAGACGGTACAAGATCTGAAAGAAAAGTATGCAAAAGCCACTAAGGCAAAGATCACAGTCCAGCAACTGATTGAAAACCAGGAAGAGGAGATCGCCAATCTGCAGGACATGATAATGTCCCTGATGGACACATCCTCTGGCTGTATTGCTCGGCTGAAGGAGATCGCTTTGCAGCCTAACCCGCTGAGCACGCCAAGGCAAGGCAAGGCAAGGCAGCTTTATTTATATAGCGCATTTCATACACAATGGCAACTCAATGCGCTTTACATAGAACAATAAGAATTGAAATACAAATTAGAATAATAATAATAGTAATAAAAAGCAATAAAAATATACAAGAATAAAAGAATAGAAAGAAATAAAGTACTATAAGAGCGGCATAAAATCATGATTTAAAAGGACATAGTGCAATTAAATTTACAATTTAAAGTGCTTAGAACAAGCTCAATCATAAGCACAGGAGAAGAGAAGTGTTTTTAACTTGGATTTAAAAATGCTCACAGTTGGGGCTGATTTCAGTTCAGCTGGTAGTTTGTTCCAGTGTTGTGCAGCATAACAGCTAAAAGCTGCTTCACCATGTTTAGTTTGAACTCTGGGTTTCACTATCTGACCTAAGTCAGTAGATCTCAGAGCCCTACTGGGTTTGTATTCTACTAAGATGTCATTCATGTATTCTGGACCTAAACCATTCAGTGATTTGTAGACCAGTAGCAGAACTTTAAAGTCTATTCTATAGCTGACTGGGAGCCAGTGTAAAGACTTTAGAACTGGAGTAATGTGCTCTGATCTCTTTGTTCTGGTTAAAACTCGAGCTGCAGCATTTTGAATGAGCTGCAGCTGTTTAACGCTTTTTTGTGGGAGTCCAGTCAGAAGACCGTTACAGTAGTCGAGTCTACTGGAGATAAAAGCATGAATCAACTTCTCCTGGTCTGTTTGAGACATTAAACCCTTCACTCTGGATATGTTCTTAAGATGATAGAAGGCTGTTTTGGTGATGGATTTGATATGACTGCTGAAGGTCAAATCTGAGTCTATCAGCACACCAAGGTTTCTGGCTTGGTCCCTAGTTTTTAGAGAGAGTGACTCGAGATGTTTACTGACGGCAGTCCTCTTCTCTTTATTGCCAAAAACAATTACCTCAGTTTTGTCCTGATTTAATTGAAGGAAATTTTGGTTCATCCAATTTGTTACTTGCTCTAAACAGTGACACAATGACTGTATTGGGCTGTAGTCATCTGAGGACAGTGCTATGTATATCTGCATGTCATCTGCATAACTGTGATAGTCTACATTAGAGTTCTGCAGAACTTGACCCAAAGGCAGCATATATAGACTGAACAGAAGGGGTCCAAGAACTGACCCCTAAGGAACTCCACGTCATAGCCATTCGATTGGATTCATAACTTCCAATGGTCACAAAATAACTCCGCTCCTTCAAGTAGGACCTGAACCATTCTAGGACTGTTCCGCTGAGTCCTGCCCAATTTTCCAACCTGTTCAACAATATACTGTGATCCACAGTGTCAAATGCAGCACTGAGATCCAACAGGACCAGAACTGACACCTTGCCTGAGTCAGTGTTTAACCTAATATCATTTAACACTCTAATAAGAGCTGTTTCTGTGCTGTGGTGAGGTCGGAAGCCTGATTGAAATTTGTCGAAAAGGCCACTGGAATGCAAGAATTTGCTGAGTTGATTAAAAACCACTTTCTCAACGATCTTGGCTATAAAAGGAAGATTTGAGATAGGTCTGTAGTTGGTTAACATGGAAGCATCCAGTGATCTCTTTTTTAAGAGTGGCTTAATAGCAGCTACTTTTAGGGATTTAGGAAACGTGCCCGATTGGAGTGAGCTATTTAGTATTTGTCGCAAATCTATTTGGACAGTTTGGAGGGTTTATGTGGAGTGTGTGTTGTTGATGGCTGGTTTACAGCCTCACCTGGCCTGAGTCGGACTAATTGGACTCTGGCTGGGTGGGGCTGCACACCTGTGGTGCATGAGCAATCATGGCACCCAGGATAAACCAGCCATCAGCACACACACTCAGGGAGGAGCACAGTCATGACTTGAAGTACCATCAGCTCGGCGTGTACCATTCTGCCTGAAACTCCAAATAAACACCTTGAATAACATCTACCCGTGTCCTGTGTCGGAGGGCCCCGAAAGAAAGCCACTTAGGTGGCGTGTGGCCGGACTTACCCCGCCACACTGGCGCCCAATGTGGGGCCCCTCCGACCAGGACGGGACACGGAAGGGCTGTCCAAGCTGCACTGGAGCCACCAGCCGCGGCGAGGACAGCCACCCCAGCACCAGCTCCCCCTGAACGGCAGCGACGGCCAGCGGAGGAGCGGGGAGGCAGCGCAGCGACCGCCACCGGCAACCGTCTGCTGCTAGCCTCCCCCGGATCCAGCCTGGAGCAGCCCAGGCCAGCCGCCCCTCTGCCAGGGGACCAGGAGCCCAAGGCCCCATGCTCCAGGAGGAGATGGGAGGGATCGTGCCTCGTCGCCCTGGTGGAGGGGGGTGACTATACGAACTGTTCCAGGCCCTCCGAGAGCTACCTCCGCGGCCCAGCTGTCGGGCCTCCTCCGAGCCCATCCAGCCAGCCCCTGCAACCAGATACCCCAGAGACACCTCCGCCAGCTGGAGCAGCAGCCCCAGGCCTCCGGTCTCCGGGACGGAGGGGGAGGGTGGGGTGGGCGTGTGACCCTGGGGAGGTGTGGAGGTAGTGGGGTTTGGGGGGCTGCCTTTATTTTTTGTTTAGGTATGGCAACCCTGAAAAGAGTCCAGGTTTTTTGTAGGTATGGTAACCCTGTTCAGAGTCCGGTATGTGTTTTTTTTTTTTGTTTGCTTGGATGGGGGATGGGGGGGGGGGGGGGAGTAGGCGAGGCCGGGGATTCTCCCCGGCCTCAATCTGGTGTTGGGGATATGTGGAGGGTTTATGTGGAGTGTGTGTTGTTGATGGCTGGTTTACAGCCTCACCTGGCCTGAGTCAGACTAATTGGACTCTGGCTGGGTGGGGCTGCACACCTGTGGTGCATGAGCAATCATGGCACCCAGGATAAACCAGCCATCAGCACACACACTCAGGGAGGAGCACAGTCATGACTTGAAGTACCATCAGCTCGGCGTGTACCATTCTGCCTGGAACTCCAAATAAACACCTTGAATAACA
The DNA here is from genome assembly GCA_030340625.1 of Merluccius polli. Lineage (NCBI taxonomy): Eukaryota > Metazoa > Chordata > Actinopteri > Gadiformes > Merlucciidae > Merluccius > Merluccius polli. Next base: position 17,719 of record JAOPHQ010001016.1, read on the forward strand.
TCTACCCGTGTCCTGTGTCGGAGGGCCCCGAAAGAAAGCCACTTAGGTGGCGTGTGGCCGGACTTACCCCGCCACAGACAGAGTTCACAATAGTTTTAAAAAAGTCTGATGGCATTTTGTCAAGGCAGCATGTTGATGGTTTTAGACGCTGAACTGTTTCCTCTATGGTTTTTTTGGTCAACTGTATTAAATTCTGACATCGCAGTTGAGTTATTCCTGGGAGGTCTTAGGGATTGCGTTATTTTATTGTTTTGTTGATTTGTGCTAATATTTAACCTTATGGACTGGATTTTTTCACTGAAAAAGCAAGCAAATTCATTGCATTTTACTGTGGAAAGGAGTTCTGGAGCTATCTGTTTAGGGGGGTTTGTCAGCTTATCAACCATAGCAAATAGGGTGCGGGTGTTGTTGATGTTCTTATTAATAATTTCAGAAAAGTGTCGCTGTCTAGCCTTTACTAACTCATAGTTAAAATTACAAAGACTTATTTTGTAGAGGTCATGGTGAATTTGAAGTTTAGTTTTTCTCCACTTACACTCTGCTTTCCTGCATTCTGTTTTTAAAGCCTTTACCATCATAGTGTTCCTCCATGGTGTTTTCTTTCTGATCAAGGTCGTCTTAGTTTTAATAGGTGCAACAGCATCCATGACATTTGAGATTTTCCAGTTAAATTGATCTAGGAGTTCATCAACTGACTCTGCACTCACAGTTGGTGACATAGCTATAGCCTCCATAAACTTTGCACTGGTATTCTCATTTATGTACCTTCTCTTAACAGACACAGAGGTTAACTGAACATTTGGAATGATCTGTAAATCAAAGAACACACAGAAATGATCAGAAAGAGCCAAGTCCTTAACATCCACAGAAGAAATGTTAACACCTTTAGAGATAACCAGATCCAGAGTGTGGCCTCGAGTGTGTGTGGGCCCTTTCACATGTTGCAAGAGGCCAAAAGTGTCAAGTAGAGCAGAGAGTTCTTTGGCATTAGTGTCCATGTTATTGTCTATGTGAATGTTAAAATCCCCTGTTATGATAAAAAAAGTTATAGTCAGTGCAGATAACTGACAGCAGTTCAGCAAACTCATCAATGAATTTTCCTGAGTATCTTGGAGGTCTATAAATGATTAAAAAAAGGACTTTTGGATCACCTTTTAGAAAAAAACAGAGATATTCAAAAGAGCTAAAATCACCTAACGTAATTTCCTTGCACTGAAATACAGATTTAAAGATGGCAGCAACTCCTCCGCCTTTCTTACCAGTTCGACACTTGTTCATAAAACTGAAATTTGTTGGTGCTGCCTCATTGAGAATAGCACAACAGCTACATTCAGTCAGCCATGTCTCACTAAGAAGTAAAAAATCTAGGTCATAGGTCATAATGACGTCATTAACTAACAGTGATTTGTTGACTAGTGATCTGATATTGAGTAGAGCTAATCTTGTGGAGATAGCAGGAGACACTGGTATATTTCGAGGTTGACATGCTATACTTAATAAATTGGCAGATTTACCCTTTTTATTTCTCACCAGTTTAACCATTCTTCTGTTGCCTGTCATCACAGGGATTGAGAAGGCTATCTGAACTCCATAGGGCCCTGACTTTTCCTGGGGGAGAACATTATTGGTATCAGTATTGCAGCCTGGACCCGGCACGTATCAGTCCGACTCACAGATTATCTGAGTCAGAGGAGGTGGGGGGGCTCTGTGACGTGGGGCTGGACGAGGAGGGGGAGTTAGGGGAGAAAAAATGGGATTTGGGCGTGGTGTGAGTTGGAAATCCAGAAAATGGGGGAATGGGGAATCCGGACTGCCTGGAGAGCTGGATGGGGTCCCGGTGGGTGAAAGTTGGGAGTCTCCTGGTGGGGCTGGGGGAGACTCCTCCTGTTGGGTTGGTGGGGCTGGGGGAGACTCCTCGTGTTGGGGTAGGGATGATGACGTTAAAGCCTCTCTCTCGGTGTGCTGTCCTTCATGTTCACTCCTTATCTCAGGCAGTAGTAGTTTTTGTCCAGAAGGCTGTCTTATCTGTTGTTTTGGATTGTCTCGCCTCTTGTCCTTGGCAGGGGCTGCTGCTGACCGACGCAAAAAATCAAAAATGTTGTAGCTTAACAGCTCTGCTCCTGACTTGTTAAGGCAAAATCCATCTGCCTCAAAGAGGTGTCTGCGTTCCCAAAAAATGTTGAAATTGTCAATAAAGTTCACTGATTGAGCAGCACACGTATCTTTGAGCCATCTGTTTAGCATGAACAGCCTGCTGAATCTCTCGTCTCCTCGCCAAACTGTTGGTAGAGGTCCACTGATAGACACCTCAGTATTCAGACATCGAACTTTGTTCAGCAGATCATTAAAATCCCGTTTCAATACCTCTGATTGTTGCTTGACAACATCAAGTGCTCCTGTGTGAATGACGAGAGATTTCACTGTCGGATGCTCAGCAGTGATTTCCAGAATTTTCTGTGAGATATCGGACACCATATCATTGGTAAAACAAAGTACTTTGGTGTTTTTGCCGAAAAAGTGTTTTGTCTTATTCACAGCTCCATCACCCACTATCAGCGTTTGAGGCCCAGTGGTTAGCTCTTTCTGCAGCCTTTTAGTATATGATTTAGCCTCGTACCTTTCTCCGGTGCTGGAAGATGACCTTTCTTTTGGGGAGTCAGGGTCTTGTAAAAGTGGAGCAAATCTGTTCTCTAGTAGAATCCCTTTGTCTTTGGTCGGTTTGCTCTTACTTTTTGTTTTAGCCACATTCCACGGCTGTTTTCTCCTTGGTACTGGGGTTGAAGAGACCCTCCTGTGTGACGGCAGTGCAGGCCACTCAGTATCATCACGAGTCTCCAGGTGCTGGGTTCTGCCTGTTAACCGTCTTCCCATATCTGAGGGAGGCGATTTATCTTTCCATGAATTATGCTTTGGCTTTGCACAAGGCATTTGTCTGTTAGCCTGCTCCTTTCCGCTGATTTGGGTCATCGGTAGAGTGGTTTCATTCCCATATTGACCATTTACCTCCACATTGACTTCGAGTCGCAGAACTTTCGTCTCCAGTACTGCTATCTTCTGGAGAAGTTTGTGGTAGTCAGCCGTGGAAAAGGGAGGCATCTCGTCGCAGCTAATTAGAGGCATCTTGTTGCTAATTAGCTTAGCTTAGCTGAGCTCCACAAACCCAGTCAATATAGTGCAGGCTTATGCTGCTGATAGGCCACACTCACAAAGTAAAAAGGGTTTAAATAATAGTGGTAGCCTTCAGATACTTTCCTAAATTAAGCTCCCAGTGATTTAAAAGTATCCAGGACCCGCTTTCCATACATTTTGTAGCAAAAGGACAGGATTAAAATGGGAAAAAAAAGAAAAGTAAGAAAGTAAGAGCGGAGAGCGAAGAGCGAAGCGTCTACTAGCTGCAGTGTCCTTGAGCATAAACCTCGCCACGCCAGAGTACATCGACCTGCTCATTGAGGGAGAGAAGTCAGAGGCCAAGGAGGGTTACCTGGCTCGGATTCAGTCTCTGGAGACAATGAAAGGAAAAGCTCAAATCATAGCCAAGGTTGAGAAACGAGAGAAGCTTACCAGAACAGAGGAAGAATTCTGCATGGATAGACAGAAAAGGAAAGAAAAAATAGGACTAGGAGAAAAAATGTGGAATTATTTTTCCAGGTAAAAGAACAAATGTTTTCCACTGGCGATGGCAACACTTCTGTTTTACTTAAGATTTGAAACCAAAAAGTTAGATTGAATGCTGTGGCATTAGTAAACTATCAAAGTATCAGACTTCTCTATTGTTTTAATAACAGCAATTTTCATCAGGTTCAAGAATGTTCAACAATGTTAATGTATATAAATATCCTTTTCATGTATTTGCCTGCGTTCTCTACACCTCTCCTCGTTTCTGCTCTTAACTCGTTTTGTTCTTTTGCGTGGGAGTTTTTCATGTGTGTAATCAAGTATTGCCACAATTTTTGACATGTTACATTTTCCTCCTTTTTTGTTCTTAAACTACCGTAATTTTCGGACTATAAGCCGCGCCTGAATATAAGCCGCAGCAGCTAAATTGAATGATGTGTACATATATAAGCCGCACTGGACTATAAGCCGCAGGTGTTTTAATGTTTAATTACCATATAAGGGTTCGTGCACAGAGGGGATTGTCGGGAAAGAGATGGCTGCTTGAGGAAGCTCCCATTTATTAACATTTCAACAAACAAGTTGCATATTTGCATAACGTATTCAAGTGTTACCATTTAGTGCAATAGTAGCTACAGAACATATACTGTGCTGTGTAAACTGTACTGTATCACATAGCGTTTCTGTCTCTCATACCACTCTCGGTTCCACTTTTAACGTACTTTTGCGCGCTACCTGTCTCACTTAAATGTGGGGGGCGCGGACCGGTCATAGAGCCCATAGAGTTAAAGTTGGTGGACTGTAACCTGTAAAATCCATAGATTTAGGAGGTCCCCTAGTGGCCGTTAGTTGTAAAATTCCATAGATTAGCCGCACCGTTATATAAGCCGCAGGGTCGAAAAATGGGGAAAAAAGCGCGGCTTATAGTCCGAAAATGACGGTATTAAAGAAATCAAATGCAAATATAAAATAAAATATGAAAAAAGCTATTAAATATATATAAATATATTAAAATCACAAAGTAAAATAATTGTATTTATATGAGGATGGATTTTCAAAACAATTATCGTCAGTATTGGAAGTACTGATCCTGGTATTGACCCATCCCTAATTGATCCTGGTATTGACCCATCCCTAACTGATCCTGGTATTGACCCATCCCTTATTTTCACAGTAGAAGTTAGTTACAATTAGTCAACATCAGTTAATGACCTTCTCCTTTGTCTGGTATATGAACTAATTTAAAGCTTTGTATGATTTAACAACACAGTAATGAAATTGTGAGCAATATTTCTTTGTAAATGCGATTCTGAATATGTAAGAGCAAACAATAACAGAAGCCGTAAAGTATAATAGCTAAATGCCTGTAACCCTTCATCTTGTTGCATTAAAGATTGAAACGACCTGTATTGACTCAAGCCTTTTTATTCATTTTTTATAATTAGTCGTTTGTGTTCTGAAATATTTAAGGTTTAGTCTCCTAAACTTAGGCTGGCCCTCCTCTTCAACTTGTAGCCTATTACAATAAAACGCTCCAGGTTCCCAGTGACCAGTTTAAACGTGTTTAATCGCAAGCAGGGGCGACAACTGTGAGATGTTTTTTTGTATGAACACACAGACAGTAAAAGCATTTGACTGCCACCATGGTGTGCTGGTGTAAGTTGAGACCTAGGCTGTGAATGCTTTGCACCAGACATAGTACTTTGGATTTTTGTAATAAAAATAATATATTTTAAAAGCTAACTTTGTCTCATCTGTCCAAAAAACCTTGGTCAAATATTTTCTTCAAATGTGGGCATATCCTTCTCTACCCTTGTTAAGGGTCACAACCCTTTAGTGACATCACAAGTTTGAAACGGCTTGTAATGGCTAATCACACCTGGGCCGTGTTCCGATAGCCGTACTACCCGTAATTAGTATACTTAGTTTGAGTACGTAGGGTGTTCCGATTATGATCGCGGCGAAAAGAAGTGTACTTGAAAGGACCCGTATGTGTACTCAAAAAGGCCAAAATGCTGAGTGTGCTACGGGGTACACTATGCGTACTCAACGGCAGCCATCTTAGCTACGTAGCGGAAGAGGCGGAGCCGCGCTCAGAGAACGTCTAATGAATTCACGTGTTTGTTGGGTGACGCGGCCGCGCAGCTGATGTCATTTCCGTTAAGTGCGCCACAGAGTATTGCATTTGGAACAGCACTAACATCTGAAGCTCTGCGTACCTATTGAGTGCGGATAGTTAAGTGTACTCACGGAAGTTAGTGTACTCACAGATATCGGAACACGGCCCTGGTGGTAAAATAGAGGCCCTTTAACCTCTGGATGAACCCCCCAGGTGTCCTCTATGGGTTCACATATAAACACATGGACACTAAGCAGGGGTCAAGGGTCAGCACTTCCAGTGACAACAGCTTCACCATAGTCACTGCCATAGGAACACCCTAACCTAGACGCTCCTGTCCCTCACTTCACATGAACACATGGATAGAGATTAGCCTCGGGAGACCACCCCGATCTGGCAAGCTCCCATTCTGAAGGTTTGCTCTGTCACCCTTTAGAGTTGTGTTATTTTGACATGGTATGGCGAAGGCGTGGGCGTCGATGCCATCAAAAAAGTGGATCCGTACCCGAGTATGATGTGATGCTTTATTCTGTCCTGGAATGTCACAAAACACAGAAATCATACACACCAAGCGGCCCACACACCTGGCAAGAGCTACAATGCATTCAACAGTGCACACGAAATAGATAAAACAAAAAACAAGTACAGGCATCTGCGACTCGATCAAAATGTTGTTGGCTGTGTAGGAGACGAGCAGAGGTGAAGTTTAACAGCAGTTTTCCATCACAGTGGTCCTGAACAAGACAGACATGATGCGTTCTGCGGCTGCGTTGCACTACATAAAACCGCTCTTTAAAACATAATGGCACAAGCGTCACCGTAACCCACATCCCTTTATTTTGCGTTGCAGTTGCGTTAAATACAGTTTGACTTACAACTCAGTAGTGTGTGTTTAGCATGGTCGTGGTTGGGGGGGGGGGATTGTAACTTGTAATGATTAATTTGATTTAAGTTTAGACATTACACCACACACATATGTATTCGTACATATGAACCAAATTACTGAAATTAAATGTTTTTTTGGGGGGTCTATACCACTGTAACGTCTTCTGCCCTTGCTGAAGATTTGTTTGTGTACAAAAACCTAACAGTAACAGACAGCTTAATTCTGTGACGTCAACATCTACTGAATTCAGCTACAGTCCTTACAACTGCACCTGAGAACCGAACAGTCTTCACCTCAGCAGCAGAGGGCGCCGTTTCCCTACGGCTCGTCACAAAGCACAAATGAAGGTACCAGCAATTCTAAAAAAAACAAAAACATACTAAATAAAAATACAAAAATGGCCAACGCCTACAGCACCGTGGTTTTCATATGGTCTCTCCACTACAGAGTGGTTAGTTTGGTTATTCAGGGGTTAGAGACAGGAAGGGTGGGGTCTACCCTAAGGTAACTAAAACCAGTTAGATCAAAAATTACAATAAAAAACAAAGTAACATTTAGTTTAGTGGGCTCCACCTTCCTCATTTAATTAAATGGAGACGAGCAGTTTGCCGACATTTGAATACTGGTCCTGAAAAAGGCCTTTATACCCCACACAGGTCCCGGTGAATCCATAATATCAATTATTGATTAATCAATTATATAAATTAATCCTTGATTACCAACAAATACGTCCTGTGCACATTTGTTAAGAAACACACTGAGAATGATTAAAGTAGTTAATTACTCCCCTAACACAACATGACCTGCGTATGACATCTACATTAATTCAAAAAGTTACGCTGTAACAAAAAAAAAAAAAAAAAACGTGGCGATCTCAATCTACATGTAAATGTAACGCGTTCTCCATTTTCAGTACCGTTGGTTGACTCAGCCAAGGTGGCTTGGAAACAGACCTCGAAACACTGCGAGAAACACTGTAGTTTGTTGTGTGGTTTTTCTCATTACCGACATCCTCCAAACAAAAAGGACCAGAAGCAACTGGTTCTTCTCTTTTGCCTCACCTGTTGATGCCCGTGTCATCTCACCTGGGCACCTAAACCACATTTAAAGGGCCCCTATTTTGGGGTTGTTAGGGTACAGTATCAGTATCATAGGTGTACAGTACCGTACCTTGGTGTACTGGACCTAGTGTCCGGTCGGGTCTAATGTTCTAGTAAGCAGGTGGGGTTCTGTCCCACAACGGCAGCCAGCAGGGAAACTCTGCCGGAACCATCTGCAGGCAGTTCAGCAGCACCCACTGGGTCTAAAAGACAGAACATGAGGCTGGAGAACAGCGGCACAGCGATGGCGCAAATATCCAACGGTGGACACTGATAGAAACACTAAGACAATAAAACTAATAAATTAAAAACGAACAGAAGACTAGGCATAGGAAAAGAAGACGGGGGTGGGGGGGGTGGAAGATCTGGAAAGGAGCAGACCGGAGCTGGTCCTGGACTCAGTAGCCGAGGTCCAGCTGGATCTTGTGTTCAAACACTGCGATGAGCAGCATGACGGTGAAGCCCAGCAGGATGCCAGCGTTCTGCAGCAGGAAGAAGCCACAGTGGCTGACGCCATGTTCGCCCGCGTCGTTGTGCAGCATCTCTGGCATCTGGGGGTCAAAGGTCATGAGGATGATGACAACAGCTTTACAGCACCCTTCAACAAAATATTACTTAAACATTTAGTGGGCACCTTTAGGCGAAGTAAAGTACATTTCTGATCAGAGACCTGTTGTTAGGGGTTAGGGGGGGGGTCTTGCTCATCGTTAAGGAGCAGGTAGGGGTTAGGGTCTTCCTCTAGGATGCCTAAAGGTAGAGTGTGGACACTGGGGATCAAACCCAGAACCTTTCAGCTGGGAGCTAAACACCCTGACCCAGTACAGTGTAGTAGGTCAGGGTGTGACGTGAAGGGCAGAATGGTGCAGTGACTAGACCATTCTTCACGTCACATGAACATATTGACGAAGATTGAGGACAACGGGATCAAAATTATTAGAACGATCAAAATAAATTGATTGTTTGATCGACTCCATTTAGAAACCTGCTTGTGCAGGAGTGGGCAAGAATACAATTTAGATTGTGAGAAGTGAGGCTGAGAACAATCACATGGACGTCAATAACAGACCACGGCTCAGGGTGCAGTGTCTGCCGGTGGCCAGCGGGGGGCTCCCTACTGCTATTGGTGGCAGCAGGTGCTGAAGGCAGCTTCAACATCAAGTGAACCAACAGGTGCAGCTGAGGCCCTGCCAGCCGAACCAGACTCTGCTGTCCCCGATTGACATATTACTGGACTGATGCATTATTGTTTCTAGTGCATTACCATTGTAGCCGACACCTATATCCAATAGGCCTGCAATTATTCATTATTATTTTCATAGTAGATTAACCATATGGTAGACTAACCATCTTTTTTTCAAATAATCAATTAGTCGAGAAAATGCCATAAATAATAGCAAATGTCATCACACGTTACCCGAGTCCAATGTGATGTCTTATATTTCATTTTATAATAATCCATGAACTAAACATTTACATTTCTGAAGCATCAAATATTGATACATGACCTAAACAATTAATTGACTATAAAAGCTATTGTAATGATGTGCATTGCATAGTAATACCATAGTTTGCTTGTTCCCAAATAAAATGACCTCAATGTCACATGACCTCCTCAGTGAACATGCTTATGCTTCTTCCTTCCTCATTTCCAAAGTGTTGGTCGTTATTTCCAGACGTCTTGTGTTGTTGGCGGTCGCTCGGCTGTGAGGAGACGGAAAGCGATCCGGTTCGTCTTTGCGACAGCGGCGCAAAAATAATACCGCTTGGAAACGCTGGGGTGGGAAACGTTGTCTTCAGCCACTATAAGTTATGCTATAATGTATTATTACAAATAGAAAGAGTAACTGAAACTAAACAAAGATTCAAAGATTTTTTAAAAACCTACAGTGACAATATTACAATATTATTGTGACTATAATTTTACGCTCATGTCTTACCAACTAAGTTACCATTAAAAATGGAAGAATTTCAACAATTGAATCAGTTGTTTGGTACATTTTCAAAGAATCAGTGTTGGCATTTCTATACCAAAGAAAATAAAAACGTATCGATTTCTGAACCGTTTAGGAACCAGCATCCTTTTACAGTAATTTAAATATTTTAAACGATACCCAACCCTAATCCAAAGTGACGTTCAGGCCCAGCGCTAGGTAAGTTGGCGCCCTAGGCGAGATTGTTGACCGGGTGGGGTGGGGTGCTAGCGCGCGGTTGTCAACGGGGGGGGGGGGGGTGCTAGCGCGCGATTGTCAACGGGGGATGGGGGGTGCTAGCGCGCGATTGTCAACGGGGGACCTACGGGCGCCCAATTGTGCCTGGCGGCGCCCCTCCAGCACATGGCGCCCTAGGCGACCGCCTATGTCACCTATGCCTAGCGCCGGCCCTGGTGACGTTTATTAGCCTAGTAATAATGCGCATGTGCATCTTTCATAATCATCCCTACAACTGCATCTGTGTGCTGTGAATAATGTGGCAAGGTCATGGTGGGGTCATGGTGAGGTCATGGTGGGGGTCGTGGTGAGGTCATGGTGGGGGTCGTGGTGAGGTCATGGTGGGGTCATGGTGGGGTCATGGTGTCGTTTTACACCTGGGGAAAAAAAACTGTAGGCCAGGACATCTCTGCAGCACTACAACTTCATTTATATGTTATACATTTACACATTTTACCCTTATGAAAACATTGCAGCTCCTGCAATTTGGATATTGCACTCGGCCATATTGCGATTTGGATAATACTTCAAGTCCCAATTAAAGGTCCTATACAAATAAGGTTATTAAATAGGTTATTCTAATATATAAACGTATGTACTCACCATGTCGACCAGGGCCACGTACATGAAGAGGCCGGCCGTCAGGGCGAAGACCCACGCGGAGACGTTGTCGGCGTAGTGGCCGATGACGATGCCCACCGCCATGCCCAGGTACGCCATCATGGCCGACAGCACGTTGTACAGGATGGCCTGCCGCACCGTCATGCCTGACTTCAGCAGTACCGCAAAGTCCCCTGGGAAATGGAGTCACGTGATCAGGCTCGAACCAATGAACAGAGGGGAGGTGGGGAGACGGACGGGCGCTTTACTCATCCCAGGGGGAGAAGCTGACGTGTCAATAGTACAGCAGTACAGAAAACAGTAAATAATAATAATAATAATAATAATAATAATAATAATAACAACAACACATGCGTATATGGAGTGTATTCTAAATATAATATACTGCTAAATGACTAAACAGTGAACAATAGGAGGTGCATACTGCTGCTAAATGACTAAAAAGTGAATAGGAGGTGTATACTGCTAAATGGACAGTGAACAAAAGGAGGAGCGTACCAAGCTCGTGGGGGAGTTCGTGGCAGAAGACGGCCACCGACGTGCTCAGACCACTGGACAGACCCTCGGTGAAGGCAGCACCTGGGGAAACGGCTGAATCAGGACCAACTTCACCTCCCTTCAACACACCCCTGATACCAGCAGGCTGGCCGTGTGCTGAACAGTTCATCCAACCTTTTCTAAAAAGGTATTTTATCACTAGGTGTGTTTTTGATCAGCCATTTCAAAATCTACCCACTAGTGACATCACATGTGGGACGTGTCCACCACAGATGTATGATGGATAGATCAGCCTACCAGTTGGTACAGTCCAGTGGAGTTGATCTACCTAGCACACATCTAGGTGGACCCTCCCATGATGAAATGACTTTTCAACATCACACCAGGTGGTAAAGGGGCCCTTTAATTCATATACAAGTTTTAGTTTAATATAATTTAGTTTAATAGTTGTGTCAAGAATCGCTAGGAGTGGGAAAAAAAAAATTAAAAATCGATACAGCATAGTATCGCGATACTTTGCGTGGCAATATTGTATCGATACACGGACGCAGTATCAATCTTTTATTGCACATACAAATTAAACTTTCTAGAATAATAAAATCAATTAAAGTCAGTCCACTAGATAGATGCTGAGCTAAGCTGTGAAACCAGAAACAATTCTAGTGAGGTCAGAAAACTTTATCTTATTATATATGCAATACACTGCATATCGTAAAATATGCAAAATCGCAATAATATCGTATCGTGACTTAAGTATCGCGATAATATCGTATCGTGACTTAAGCATCCTGATAATATTGTATCGTGACTTAAGTATCGCGATAATATCGTATCGTGACTTAAGTAACGTGATATCATATCGTGACTTACGCACCGTGATAATATCGTTTAGTGACTTAAGTATCGTGATAATATCGTATCGTGACTTAAGCATCGTGATATTGTATCGTGACTTAAGTATCGTGATAGAATCGTATCGTGACTTAAGTATCATGATAATATCATATTGTGACTTAAGTATTGTGATATCGTATCATGACTTAAGTATCGTGATAATATCGTATCGTGACTTAAGCATCATGATATCATATCGTGACTTAAGTATCGTGATAGAATCGTATAGTGACTTAAGTATCCCGATAATATCGTATCGTGACTTAAGTATCGCGATAATATCGTATCGTGACTTAAGTAACGTGATATCATATCGTGACTTACGCATCGTGATAATATCGTATCGTGACTTAAGTATCGTGATGCCCACCCCTAAGAATCGGGGCGTCAAAACCCCAAAGTGCACCAAACAATCCCAGACCAGGTGGTCTGGAGGCGGCGGCTCACCGATGGCCAGGCCGTCGCTGAAGTTGTGCAGGCCGTCGCCCATGATGACCATCCAGGCCAGCGCGGCCACACCCGCCTGCTCAAAGTGCTCCTGCGAGTAGGACTGGGCGTGGCTGTGGGGGTGGTGGTTCTGCGAGTGGTGGTGGTGCAGGATGTGGTGGTAGTCGTGGTGGTGGTGGTGGTCCGCCTGGCCCACCGTGTCGTGGAAGTGGGAGTGGCACTTGTGCTCGCAGTCCTGGTCCGTGTAGGCGGCGTCCGGTGAGCGGGGGTGGCCCGGCGGCGAAACCACCGCCACAGCCGGCGCCAGCATGAGCTGCTCCTCCTCGGCCAGGGCGCCGCCACCGCCGTTGGCCTCCACCTCTGTAAACCCCACAGCAGAGTGTTGCCATGGTGAACGGCCGTGTCATCAGTTCACCCCCGACGACCAGCTGGCTGTTCCCTTGCGTGGTCGACGTGTCGGCGTATGCATGGGTGAACGTGAGGCCTAACTGTAAAGCGCTTCAAGTGGCCACCGGGTGGAAAAGCACTACATGAATCCAGTCCATTTACCATTTATACTGACCGAATGTATGGTGACTTACCGTTGGGACCGCAGGCTGGCACATTCAGGACATGTTTGGGAGGTTCGTTTACCTTCATTAGGCTTGAGGTCGTTGTCCTCCAGGGCCGGTACATCCTCCAGATCTTTATCGCTAGAATCCCATTTCTTCTGCATCTGGACGGAGGGATGAGGGATTCACTGTGATGTCAATGTTAACCTCCACTGGACTCAGCCAGTATTAACAAGTGAGACGCCAGCACGCATCATCATCATCATCATCATCATCATCATCATGTCCGCATGACCTCGGCAGACAGCAACCAATCAGACGGCAGACTCGGCTGACGACTACCAATCAGATGGTAGGGGAGACATTATAAGAACAACAGTTCTAGAAAACGTTGTCTCCCTTTTGACGACGAGAGGTGGTGTAAAACGTCAGGCCAGTAGTAAATCCGGTTTCAACACAACAAATTTTAACTAAAGCAGTAACTCTTAAGCTAATAAAAAATAAACAAAACAAGCCCAACACAAGCTAAAAAAAAACCCAAACACACAACAGTAGTCCCCACCTTCTTGCGGTCCTTGTACATCTTGCCCAGCGTCAGGAAGTGTTCGATCAGAAACATGACGTACACGCCGCTCAGCGCCGTCAGCCCCTTCCACACGCCGTCCAGGTTCTCCTCGTCGTCGCCATGGAGACCGTGTCCCGCCCCCTCCAGCCCAGCGACCTCGTGGTGGGGGTGGTGGTGGTGGTGGTGGGGCGCCTGGGACTGGAGGAGGGGGAGACGTGTTAGAGCCTTCACACAAGGACCTGAACTCACTCACTCTCTCTCTCTCTCTCTCTCTCTCTCTCTCTCTCTCTCTCTCTCTCTCTCTCTCTCTCTCTCTCTCTCTCTCTCTCTCTCTCTCTCTCTCTCTCTCTCTCTCTCTCTCTCTCTCTCTCTCTCTCTCTCTCTCTCTCTCTCTCTCTCTC